>FIZR01010595.1:0-71106 GCA_900060175.1 Ferrisia virgata | reverse complement strand
ATCCTAATAATTTTTTTGCAAGGGGAGGATCTGTAACATATACCTACCCCTACTATCAAATAGATAATATGTATTTAGATAAATACCTATCCTTACCTATCGATGTAGATATAACTTACACAGTCCATTGTTACCTATCATACGTAAAATACATACATCTACAGCTCGTACTCGCGTATTATTCAGGAATACACTAGCCACACAAGATATCGTTCTTATCATAATTTAGTACATTTTCTGTTAACCATGTACCTAATTTCATTGAAACTTTAAAATGTTGATCACTCTTTTATTATAAATGTATAAACAATTAAGTAAAATTCTTAATAAATATATTAAAATAACACATTTTTTTTTAAAGAAATGACTAATTAAGGTAGGTACCTGTACCTACCTATACTATAATACGTAAAATGGTATATGCATATAATCTGTATTAATTTTTGTAATTTTTTTCATTAAAGGAAAGGGTATAATAGATGATCATAAATTCTTTTGGCAAACATCGAGAGGATTATTTTTTAATGCCTAAGAGATATGAGTACTAATTACGATGAGTACTAATTACGAATAGGTATAATAACAATCTGTGACAAATATCGCAGATGGTACATACCTTTTGTAAAAATGGCAACACAGGTAGCAAAATACTTGTTTTTATTCAATACTCTCATTTTCATCTGTTTCTGATTCCATTTCAGCGGAAGCTGTTTCATTTCCTAGAACTGACTCTGATTCATTTCCTTGAGCTGCAGTTGAAATATAAGTTGTTTGCATTGAGCTTATGAGTTGACATTAGCTTAGGTACCAATTTATCTTATACACCATAATAAGTTGTTTAACATTAAGAAAAAAACGATGCTATTATAGCCTGATTTTCGTGAAATATTATTACTGATGTAAATTGAAAAAAGCATCGCTTTTTCCTAATTAGTGGTGAGAGGGGGGGTGCCAACGAGCCTAAAAAGTCAATACCACCAAAAAAACACATCTGGGACTTACACTTAAACTTGGAGCGGAGTTAAGTATCGCTTTTTCTTAATTAGTGGTAAGGCGGGGGGGGGGTGTGCCAACGAGCCTAAAAAGTCGATACCATCAAAAAACACATCTAGGACTAATACTTAAACTTGGAGCGGAGTTATGGGAATGATCAAGCACAAAAAATTAGAAAAACTGACCAAAAAACTACATTTTTGGGGCTGTAAGGGGACACAATAGGTCTGAAAGTGGAAACCCCCGAAAGGCACATCTATGGCTCCTACTAAGTCGTCATCGTCATCGTATCCATGTCAGCGTTAGGCCATTTGGCCTGTTTGCTGAGGGGTACAACTCACCAAAGGTGAGCCTGAGGTGTTGATGAGTTTTTTCCTCAGTCTCTTTTTGCTCTTTCTACCGACAGGTGTGTATTGGAGCACTTGTTTTACTGATCTTGTTTCCTCCATCCGTTCGGTCTTTTCTCTAATTTTTTCTGTAGGATTTGGATTTTTTTCATGATTGGTGTCACTCCAAGTTGTGATATTATGGTCTCAAATCCAACCCTGTCTCTAAGGGTTCTCCCGCCATTCTTCCCATGAATTCAATTTCTGCCGCTGCAATTATTCTGTTATCAGACTT
Source organism: Ferrisia virgata (assembly GCA_900060175.1). NCBI lineage: Eukaryota > Metazoa > Arthropoda > Insecta > Hemiptera > Pseudococcidae > Ferrisia > Ferrisia virgata. Next base: position 69,492 of record FIZR01010595.1, on the reverse strand, counting down.
CTTGGTACTGCGAGCGTGTTGTACACTTTCAGTTTAGTTTCCCTCTGCAGCCTATTAATCCTGAGGGTTCTGCTGATCAGTCCAGTAACCCTGAGGAACTTTGCGATTTTGCTACTTACATCTACTTCTCCTTGATACGAAATTTCATTTTCAAGGCATCTTAATGCGTCGACCTGTTCGATGATATTTCCGTTAATTGCAATTTTACTTCTCACCGTATCCTCTCCTTTGAATAAGCTTCTGATGTTATTGTAAGCTGGAATATTCCTCTTGGCAGGTCGTCTTCAATTTCTGCTAGTACTGCCTGATCACCTGCAAACAATACTGCATTTATTTTCTGTTGCTTATCCATCCTGATTCCTTTTGGGTCCGTTTTCTGGCATCCCTTCATCATGTGGTCCATGCACATATTGAGTAGCACACAAGACAGCGGGTATCCCTGCCGACAGATTCTTTCTGTTCAGTCTATCATATGCTTTTTCTAGGTCTATAAAGCATGTGTGTGTTTCAAGGTAACGTTGGATTTGTTTCCTCATTAATAATTTCATTGAGTAGCTGGCATCAGTGCAAGGTTTTCCTTTTCTTGACTTTTGAACATTTTTGTTTCTGTGTGTTCTGCCAATCGTTTTGCAAGAATTTTTACATAGTTCTTACATACCAAATTTCAATTTCTTAGCTTAATTTGGAGCGTAGATAAGGGAGGGATAACTATTTTTCAAGGTCAAAAAGGAAAAATCCCCTCATATCTCCCTTCCCAATTGACCTAGCAGGCTGATTTTTTTATGTGTTGTGCATTTTTATATTGTATGTCCCTCAGCAGCCCCTTCCTTAAATCTAGGCATAACTAAATTTCGATCCGGGGTCATCCCCACTTTAGAATGTCAAATGGCCGGTCAATCGAAGTGTATTCCCCAAATTTGATAGATTTTGGTCGGTATCGAGTTGAGAAAATGTTTTTTTAATTTTTGGAGAAAAAAATAAACAGTAAAAAAAAATAAATATCTGACATGACTAAAAAGGGTTGTAATAATCTTCTAGGACCACAAAACGGGATTTGTTGATATCCTCCCCCCAGATCTGCTGTAGGTCGATGAATATCGTAATAGCCTGTTTTTCATTGACCTTTATGACATACGAAATCTGGTTAAAAATACATCCCCCCTCTTTCGAAAAATTTTGTGATATCGAGGATTAATTTGTATTTAGTTCTTTCATCTCGTATTGATTTTTTTCTCAAAATAATGAAATATGATATCTGAATACTTACTAAGTTTCATTAATACCCTAGTGTGATAGAAATACCATATTGCTGTGGAAATTACGGCAACAATTATTAAGAAAAAGATAATAGCAGCTAAAGCAATAAAAAAAAGTTTTATTCTTGGAGCCTGGTAGCATTCAGTATATTCTTCAATAGCAGCTGGATCGAGTTTTATACCGAGAGTTTTGCAAATACTAGCTGGAAAAAAATTGAAACAAAATGCAAAAAATGGTAGCGTTAAGTGATCACGAATAAAACTGTAAACGCTATCAATAAACCGCAATGTACACAATTTACACATGAACTTAATGTACATGTAGGTATAGGTACTTACAATCATTGTCATTACTCGCACATCCTTGGATTTTGTAACCTTTTAAGTATACATCATGAAATTTCAACGCCCACAACATGAGCTCACAACAAGTTTGCAGATATTCTTTAGTTTTCAATTCTTTAGAATAAATTCCGAGATATTTAACATTACAAAATGGCGAAAGTTGTGTGTAATTAGCTTCTGTTAGAGCACAAAACTTGAAATCAAGCACTCGCAGAGGAGCTGACTTATCTAAAGTTGGAAATTTTTTCAAAAATGTACTGTCTCTCATGAAGATTTCTTCGAGATGGATTAAATGAGACAAATCTACGTATTCAAAACTGCAATAAGTATAGTTGAAGGTTTTGACGGAAGTAGGTAGTTCTTTTAAATTCGCTATCTTCGTTTTGCTAATATTCACTACTCTAAGATGGGTGGTGTACTTGAAGAATTCTTCAGGAAACGCTTTAACAGGCAAAGCCCTCATAAATAGTGCCCAAATGTTTGGATAATTTTTCAAATCGTTTTTATTAAGAACCGTTATATTATTATCCGAAATATCTAAAACCTAAAATCGAAAAATTTTTTAGCATCGAATTTCTTCTACGAAGGAAAATTCTCTAAAAAGCTTATTGATAGCTTACGTGAATGTTTTCACCCAAGTTTTGTGGAATTTCTGTAATTCCTTTGTCTTTACATTTTGCTAATACAGTTCCACGGTCATCAGTCACAACGTCACATTCACTGATCGTTTCAGTCCATACAAGATTTTCTTCCAGGTGAGATGCAAGAAATATCAATCCATACAAATTAATTAAGCTTCTGAAATTTTCACAAATTTTGTTATTCGTCAAGTTGAAATACGCGAAATCGCTGTATTTACCTGTAATACATTCTATAATATTGATCATGTTTCCATTCGCTGTACTCAACGATCAATGAAACTCTTATCACCTAATCAATTTTTAATAAAACACCTTTCTTGAGAGGCGATAGGATTTATTGTTTAGCCAGCAATAAGTATTTACTACTTTTGATGGACTGCGGAGTGAAGGGGTGCGAGTCTTCTAAAAATTTTTTGCTCCCACTTATCGAGAGAGGATCAAAACTAATATAACCTATCCGAAAAACAACGTTCTATATCTTACCTAATTATTTCCCTTAAAAAAGTTTGTTCAGCGTTTGGCGCCTATCTCCTTCCAAAACTGAGCTATTGTTGTAAGTTGGCAACACTGCCTGCTCACTAATTTTTTTAGTATTGTAAGTTTTGTTTTGTTGTTGTCAGTTGAGAATTTTTAAAAGCCTTTTTTTAGAATTATAATAGTTAACGATACATTCGGATCAATTTATAGCATTTAAACTTGTTATTTTTGATTTTTAGATATGAAATTTTCTTAGAATTATAACAGCTATAGAATGTTGAAGTGGTAAAAGAATTGATTGATTACCTCAGTAGTATTTCTACTTTTATAAGTTGGGTACTTCTTTTACTTCTCATGAAGTATATTTCACATAATTATAACTGATAATTTTACTTAATGTTCTACTGGGATGAAGATAACAGATAGATAGATACCTGTTTCGATTTTCGAACACAATTATACTTACAACTTATGAAAGAAATGCGAAAATTCGATCTCAGGATCTCACGAACTGCAATTCGATGATAATTGCATTTATAGTTCGTTTGATTTGTCTGAAATGCCTAAAAAAGACCATTATTAAACTATAAGAGTATAACTAAGAGAAAAGGACTCTGTCGTCTGTCTTTATCAGTATAAACATTTCCCATCAACCAAAAGGATGTCTTAAAAATACATTTCAAGCGATCCTATTGGCCAAGGTCATTTATTTACTAATAGGTAAGGATTTTTTAAAAAATAAAATAGACTATTATGATGAATATCTTCACTTATCGTTGGCTAGATATTTGAATAATATTGTTGATGACGATACATGAAAATCGTAAATCAAGTGTTTTCTATTCTAAGCTTCATTTCTAAAAGATCGTAATCAATGGGCATATTTTTAATTTCATAGTGATTTGTGTATTGTACAAATTATAAATGATTAAACTTGAGTTCACTGTTTCTTGAGCTTGAATGTAAGAATATGAATGTACGAGCTCGTAAAAGTATATATGTGGTGTCTTCTACATGAAAGCGTGTTAGAGTGATGAGATTTTACTTTTTGACAAAAATAGCTAATTTACATAATGACGATTGTGATTATTAAATATATCGTAGGTAAGCACTCCAGCTGAACAACTACAAACTTTCAAATGGTTTTTAGCCACTTCTAAATAATATTGATATTTATTTAAAGGTTTCGCGTTCATTGCAATTCAACTGAAATTGAATTCTATATCATCTGAAGTCGTTAACAATTGCAATGTGACATCAATTTCCGGTCATGGTTGGAGCCTATTAGTAGCAAACTGTAGCAATAAAGAGATCGATCGTATACCTCAAAGTTTAGGTGAAAATATCGAAGTATGTTTGCTCATAATTTGATATAGAGTGAGAATATGCGTAGTTATATCTGGTACTAAAGAGTGCCTATTACCGACGTAGTTAGCTTAGAACTAACTTGTAATTTTTTTAAGCATGATTGACTGGTGTCGAATTGTTCTTTTTCCTACGAATAGATAATATTTTTTAATTTTTCGTCACAGGTTCTCGATATATCAGACAATACGAATCTAACTCTGGGCAATGATGATTTAAGAAACTACTCGAATCTGTTAGCTTTAATCATGTGTAATCTACCAGCCGTATCCTCATTTCCACCAGATTTTTTTAAAACCGCAACACGAATGACAACGCTGAACATCAGCTATACAAATATAAACAATTTGACGGCAATACCATCGACTATTCAAAAGCTGAATTACTCGTATTGTAACTTGAACAGCGTTAATATTTCTCATTTAAATGGGTTAGAATATCTTACTTTACGAAATTGCCATAATTTGCATAAATTTCCCCTTATACCAAAGCAAGCTCCTTTAAAATTCGTCGACATGACAAATTGTCCTATGACGGAAACTAATTATTCGCATTTGGCGCCATTTTGCGAGCTTCGTCATTTTGTTTATAATTCTACCATGCTGAATACACCTCAACATTTAAAGACTTGTTGCGAATTACGCGAATGGGGGAAAAAGTATAAGATTTACGGTCTTAATCATCAACCTTGTTATGGAAATCACACGGGTAAAAATTACTTTTATTCATCTTTTCAAAGATCTAGCGTAAGCTTAGTCATGATGCAGTTACATATTAGAATTTAAATATTTAGGTTCCTATTACTAAGTTATACTTATGTATTAGGGTACATGAAGATACTATATTAACATACTGGTAATTTTATTCGTGCTTTTTTGTTTTTATCTTACTTCTCAGAACAAAAATGCAACGAATTCAAAATAACCATAAATGAAGATGCTATAAGCGAACACGATACTTGTATGAAGCGTATATGGACTGAGAGATTTCAGATCTTCATAATGTTCTTATTTGTTTTCCTTCTTAGCTTAATAACTTTGATAGTGATCGCTGGGGTAGTGTTTTATCGATACAAAACTGATCCAAAACGTGAGTATTCTGAAATTTATCATTATTTACTGTGGATATGCAATGATACGACTAAATACTAAGAATGTTTTTTACACGAATTTTTGAAAATTTGAATTTTTAACAGATTTTTAATTCTCAATATTTTTGATTATAGACTATTATCGATCAGAAATTCTACAAAATGCGCCAAAAAACATATTTCTTACGCATATTGTTGATATTATTTATTTTCTACTGTAACTATTAAAATAGGGTTGTGTTGCTATTCATTTTTGAAAAAAGTCGTGAGTGGGTAATCATAACGGTTTTTCCAAAAGTTATCCATAGCACAAGTTAATATAAATGAGTGCATTTTTTTTTTTTTTAAACAATCAATATATTTTTTAATCCACAAATCATCTTCATTTTACATTGTTTCAATAAGAGGGTCTCTTTTAGCTTTTTTCGCGAAAATTTTTGAGGGAAAGAACTAAAAAACTCCAAATTTTCAACCATGTTGTTTCTCAGTACCTACTTACTTGTATCATTATCTTTATAAACCACTTTACCCTCACTTTTGATTAATCGATTTTCCCTGTGAATCTTCGGTGTGAGTGGCAGCTGATTCAAACAGAATAAATAAAATTTTGAAAATCGCATATCTCAGCTCCTCCAATATTTTGGGTAAACTAACTATTTCCCGTGTGAGTCTTATGAGTTAGTCAAGCATAAGGTCGGAGAGGGCGGCGAAGTATTATTGTAGAATGTAGACATTTAGTACATATGTATTGTTATGCGACAGATAAATGAAATATATACGAACACTTCAAAGGTTAACTTTATATTTTAAAAACAGTTGAACACCAGTTTAAGTTATAAAACAAGCAACTGATCAACTCCGAATGATCGGATAAATTAATTTGAATGATAGCCAGCAACAGTTTATATATCCGTTGCCCCATCCACCAAAATTTTTCAAATCAAGGTATGTAAGGAATGTTTAAAGCTGGCGTTGGAATGTGTATAGGTGTGGTCCTATACAAAGTTATTTGGTAAACAGATGGTATAAGCGGGTATACATACAGATTAAATGGAAAAATGAGTAAGATATGCATTCCGAGGAAAGTACTGAGGATGAAGTGTGTGGGTACATTCCACAGCCAATTTAAGGACAAGTGAGAGAGAGTAAAATTTCGTCATAACAGTATGCTTGCCTATCACTGAGATCAAGGTGCGAAAGTATCTTCATTGATAAAGTTTTCAATTATATTTTGTTCAAGTAATTTCCCCTTTTGTTCTTTGAGGAAAAGTTTTAATTTTTTCTTAAAAATAAAATTTATTACCTGTATACATCTATTAGTCCATTTTAGGCTCGTTTTCCTTTACTTTTTCCTTTCTCGGGGGCACTCAATAAATAAATGAGCTTCTGCTTACAGGACGCACTGAAAGAGCCCGTTTATCTTCGACTGGAACGCCTCAAATTTCAACACCTAACACAAATGCTGTTGCTGAAACATAAATTCACCAATTCTGCGTTATTTGTATGTTGTATTTTACCAGATACATAAATATCTAATTCGTTTTATACAGTTCGGCTTGATTAATTTTTAGGGAACGAATTGGGATGTAAACAGGAAAATGATCTCTAAGTATATAAAGACGGGGGACCATAGTCTTATGATCTGCAAATGGACTGTTTCACGAAAGTAATGGATCATATCAGAATACACTGTTTACAATATTGTTTATTTATCGAATAAAATCTTGAAATTTTACAATTTTAACAATGAATTTTATGGAAACATTAATTTAATTTTACTGTTGGCGAAATACGGGATACATTTTATTCAATTTCAAAATTTGTACCCGTAAAAATAACTGACTTGTCCAAAAATGATTACAGTGGTGTTTTAGGACCCCATAAAATAGATTCAGCTGATCCCCCCCCCCCCCACAAAGTGGACTCAGTTGATGATATTGAACTTTTAAAATCATTATTGGTTAAAAAATTTGAAGTAAATAAAGTCCATTTGAATCAGCACGATCGTCCAGAAAACAAGAAGAAAAATAAATAAATAAATGAAAATTATCTCAATTTTAATTTTCACATGTTTTTACTATTCATTGTAGGTACGTGTAGATATTTATTAATCATAATATCTTTATTTAATTTTGTAAAATAATTCATCATTTTTATTATTTTTTTGCAGTTATTAAAAAACAAAAAAATGATGCCTCTTTATTTGCTTTTATTTATTTGTTATTTCTATACTTCAAGTGGCCAACAATATACCGAAAATTTTTTTTGGAATAATAATCGGTCCGTACGCAATACACAAAATATCAACACATTTCGAACATAATTCAAAATATTGTCCATTGCTCTCGTGTTCGAATATAGATAGGTACCATTTTCCGAACCACATTAAATCTAAATCATTTCTTAATGTTAATTGTTCAAAATGTCATGTAATAGTTATTCAAAAAGTAATGTACAGTGGTATTTGTTTGTACACAGGTAGGTAATGTTTGAGAAAAATTAATGTTTTTTTTTCTCTGACATTTTATGTTTCCATCTGTATAAGATTATTGTGATTTAATTTATGTAGGTTTTATGGTATCACTTTTATTTATCAAAACAACCAAGTCAAACGCTGTAGTTTGCAAAGTTTTACCCGGTACCGTTTTCAGTTGCCGTAAAACTGCTGGAGGTCAGGATGGTTCTGTCATTCCTTCAAGTGTACCAGCTCATATAGAGGTACGTCTTAGCCTTCTTGGTTCTACTAAAAAATGTGTATTCAAGTAATCTATTCTTTGCTGATCACTTATAACGATTTTTCAAAATACTGACTCGAGTGATTATAACATTACAGGGTTTACTACTGCTTAAAGGCGAGTCCAACGTTCCTTGGATCGTGACCGACGTTAAATATTTTAACCGTTTTCCGGCTTTACTCAGTTTGGTAATCGAAGGACCTTTGACAATTTTAAGCAATCTGACAAGTAGTGCGAATAAATTACTCGAACTGCAAGATAATTTATTTTTTTTACCAAAAATTAAACATTTATCTTGTATCAATTGCGGATTCACTAGCGAAAAGAACATATGGAAATTACCTTGGGGACTTGAGCGATTAGTGTTGAGTGGAAATTTGTATACAGAATACAGCATATCTGATTGCCCGTATCTTTTGGAATTAAACCTAGAAAATAATCGTTTGATTAAAATGCCACAATGGCACAACAAACCGCCACCATTACAAAAGTTATATTTATTTAATAATACCGAATTACGGATAACTTTCAGCGATATTTCGAACTTATGCGACTTAAAAGTACTGAGTCTCGATACCAAGGGCAGCGCTATCACGCAAGAGAAACAGTCGTGCGATTGTTCTAGAATACAAAACTGGATACATTATTTCGCTATTGAGCTTGATTTGGGTGCTAAGTTGGAATGTTTTAAATGTAACTATGCCTTATTTTACATAAATTAAGTTATGATTCAATTGGCTGATGAGGGAACAGTTAGAAGTGTCCATCGCCAATCAGCATCAATGGTTACCTATTACATAATACTCTAGCAGGCGGCCATATTTAAGCATCTTTTTTTTTGTAGCTTAGCACGTTCGCAGGGTGTTAGTCTTCACATGGCAGTGTTGCCAACATTGAAGACACGATACCATAGAAACTTTATTATTTCATATCTCTCTATAGTAAATATTTAAAAAATTTATAATAATTATATGTGTTGGATGGAGACTCTAGACCAATAAAATGAACAGAATTGCTCATACGAATAAATTGCTTAACTTAAAAAATTTAATGGTGCACTAATCCAAGAAAATCAAAAATCTTGAAAAGATATTTTTTATGGTTCAGGGTTTTTGCATAACTGTTCTAGGTGAGCAGTAATTGTTCTTTGCCAAAATTTATATGGTAGGGGTTGTGAAACTTTCCTGCATACAGCCTTCTCAATTTTGAAAGTAGGCAATTTGGGCAAAGAACAATTTTTGTTCACCTTGAAAAATTGTGCAAGAATCCTTAGTTACAAAAAATATTTCTATGAATTTTTGAATCACTGCCCCTTCAAATTTTGAGTTCGAATTCTAATGCAACGTGATGGTAACAGTGAGTGACCAAAAGAAGCGATCAACAAGAAAAGAGCTGAAAGAAAAAACTTTTTAAATTTTTTTTTAATTTTTAACAACCGACAATGTGAGCAGTTTCAATGAAAAAAAAAAATCAGAGTGACGGATAATCATTAGCTTATCATTGAGTGGCTATCGCTGATGACTTTTCATTGATTGGCTTTTAGCTTTTGATTGGCTGCAAACCCCTGCGTACATTGCTTAAATGGTTTAAATAATTCATTTAATCCCTCATCTGTAGGTACTTAGTACTTACTTGTACTTATGTACCTAAGTAATTAAAAATAATGACTCGATGGTTAATGCTGATTTATTTTCTCATTTAAGCTGATCAATGTGAGAAACTGAAAATTGATGAATATGAGAAAAAGAAAGAAACTTGCCTCAGTAAACGAGGACGAAAACCACACAACTTCAATCAAAAACCACCCTTCAAGCCGATGAATAATTACCTAAGATTGGCATTTATCATAGTTTTTGTAATATTTTGTTTGACAGCATGCTCTTTATTATTATATGTGATATTGAGAGGCCGGGTAAATGATTTTTACACGATTATAATAATCCTTATTCATTCGTCTGCAAGCATACTTGAAAGGTGATCTGAAAATTCAATTATGATTCTTTTTATTGCAGCTAAAGAGAAAAAAGAAGAAGTATCGACATCGCGTAAAACACATCGAAGAAATCCATCAGTGACAATAGGAGCGTTCATTTTATACTACCACGAAAGAATTATGAAATTATTTAATCGTGTTTTTTGCTGGTTTGTTTGAAAATTATTTTTTACTGGAATTACAATGTTTACCTGTTTGTCAATATTTGAATACATTTTCTTACGTTTTATTAGCCACTGTGTTATTAAATATCTACCACCGTTCATGTGTCTATTGGTGGGAAAAAATTAATTTAATTGGTCCAAGGCAAGGTGCCACAACACCAGGCGTATCTTTGTATATTTTATCAGGAATAGGTAAGTAGGTATAGCTGGCTGTTAAATCAAAATTTTGACCATAATTTTTATATTTATTTATCCCATGTCCGCAAAACGTTCCCACAATAGTAAATATTATAATCATCCAAAATGTTATGTAATAAGCTTAATTACACAAGAAGTGATGAAAAGTGGCATATTCTTATACATGGGTATAATATTTTTACCTTGCAGTTTCATTTTTCAATTTTTTCCGATAGTTATATACGCAGACTTATTGTGATTGTATGCAGGGTACGCGATATCACTGGCGATAATCAGAGTAAAAGGAGACGCTGGAATTTGTCAAAGTTTCCTAGATAACAAAGAAGTTATTTATAGTTGCTATGCATCTGGCAACGATCAAGATGGTGCTGTCTTGCCTGAAGATGCGCCAGTAAACATTACGGTATCTATCTGATTAACTAAAATAAATTTAATATTATGCCTATAGATAACTGTGTAGAAATACCTACTACCGATGTTTAAACTTACGATGATTATTATTTTTAAAATTGAGCGAATGAAATCATTTCAGGGTATTGTACTTAATAAACATTATAAGGCGATTCCTTGGATAATTAACGACGTGAATTATTTTCAACGTTTTTCAATTTTGAATGCAATTTCAATCGTAGGACCTTTAAAATTTACCAGTGATTTAACGAAAACGCCAGCTATAATACTCGAGTTGCAAGAAAAACTATTCTATCTACCAAATTTGAAATCCATAAAGTGCGAAAGCTGTGGATTCACCAGCGATAAACACATATGGAAATTACCGTGGGAAATCGAAAAATTAAACTTATTTCATAACTTATACATAGAATTTGCATTCTCGTATAGTCCATACTTGGCCACAATAAATTTTGAAAGCAATCAGCTGAGAAAAATGCCGCAATGGCAAGATAAACCATCGCCCTTACAATATATAATGTTAGCTGATAATCCTAACCTGCCAATAACCTTCAACGATATAGCAAAATTTTGCGATTTAAAAGGTTTGAGTTTCGACGTCGTCAACAGCTTTGTCACGCAGGAAAAACAGGCTTGCGATTGTTTCAGAATAAGCGAATGGATTTCTGAATTCGGGATAACGTTGCAAACGAAAGGCGAACTTAGTTGCCCCGAAAGTAAGACATTACACTACCTACATCTTTATTAAATACTAATCAAATTCAAATTTGAAGAGAGTTAGAAATAAAAAAAGTCATTTGAAAGTGTTTCTATTCAACGAATGATAATTAATTTTAATTTTCAATTCAAGACTCAAATTGCAAAAAAAATGAACAGGATGAATTTGATAGAAAGAAGGAAGTCTGCTCAAATAAAAGAGCACGAAAACCGATACAAAGCAATACTAAACACTTCTTCAAACCGATGAAACTGTACTTAAGACTGGTATTTATACTAGTTTTTGTATTGTTCGGTATCACTGCGGGCGGTTTACTTGTGTTTATGAAATTCAGAAATTTGCCGGTTAGTAAATAATCGATTACATTTAATAAATATATATATATATATATATATATGTATAAGTACTTACTTGAACTCTAGTGTTTAAAGTTTATTTCTATGCTTTAAGTAATTTTTTTTATTGTAGGTAAGGAAAAAAAGACCACGAAGACAAAAGCCTCGACGACAGCTTCGACAGCAGCCTCAAAAGAAAAACTGGCTTGAAGAGAAACACCCTGGTAAAAAATCTACCTCTTGACTCAAGATTATAAAATTATTATTACTTTTTTTCATGTTTACGAGTATCAGTTTTTTTTTTATGCAATAACGTTTGTTAATGTTTTAATAAATTTTTTTCTCATTTTACTTTTTGACTAGTTTGAAGTGAGTATCTATTTCTAATAAGACTGAATTAATCGGTATGTATTGTCTGCGTACGAGTTTTCGCTATATAAAGAGTCCAGGATTAATATGTAATTAATTACGCCCTTAGATATACTGCTGTAGGTATGCATTAAATTTAGAATAGTACTCAATTGCACACTTAAACGTAAGTTAATCATTAATATACGTAAGATGTGCGTGCATAAAATAACGTGCCATTGTTTCATAAGTTATAAGGATCAAGTGTTTCCTATTTTATAAGCTGAGAGCGTCAGGGTAAGTGGTTTTTTTTTACTTACAGTAGGTAATTAATTCAAGAGAAATTGAGCATAAAATAGTTTAGTGAAATGTCCAAGTCAAAGGTAGAGATTGAAAAATTTTTAACATGAAAATATTTCTCAAATTAAAATTTGAGGAAAACAATAAGGTGTTCTGGAAAAGTAGAGAATAAAACACAAATTTTCCTTCAGTTAAAAGTAAAAAAATATTTCAATCACTTGAGAAAATTAATAAATCACTCTGTATGTTTTAAAAAGACTTGAAAATTTCAGTTGTTTAAAGCAAAGTGAGTAGACTAAACTATTTATTCTACTTAACTGGTGAGTGAGTAACTGAATATACGAGGTGTGACGGTGAGCAGAGTGCATATTGTAAGAAAAATTATCAGCAATTTTTTTTTTTATATAAAATATATTTGGCAACGCGAATATTTTGTTTTTGTTGTTAAATGGTTGGATTAATTTTAACAAAATGGGACATGTGATAAGCGATGAAAAAAACAATATATTATTTATTCGGTAAATAGTTTGCTAGTTTTTTTCAAGTTTACTAAATACTACTGCATTAGGTTTATACCATGATTAATTTTTTTTGTTAGGAACTATCATTATTTCTTCGATGTTCAAAACTGCTGATGAAGTTACCACTGCGACGGATCATTGTGCCCTCACCAACGATTATACTGTGTTGTGTTACAAAAATGATCGAAATGTGATACCTGTGATTCCAGATGATATACCTTTAAATATAAAGGTAAGAATTTGAAAAAAAATTAGTTAGGAACTGATTTACGCTACCTACTAACGTCATACTTATTCGAATTGTTCGTCTTTCTTGATGCATTCAATTATGAGTATTATTTATAACTTATATTATTCCAGAGATTTATATTGCACAACGAACATTCCAATATACCATGGCTGATCCACAACAGTGCAACATTCAAAAGATTTTCCCACTTGAACAGTTTATTAATTCGCAGTTCAATGCAATTTTCACCCGAATTACAAAAGTTAGAGGAGAAGGAAACATTGTCAAGGGAGTTATTCAATTTACCACGATTAATCAACTTCACGTTGTACAATTGTAAAATCGAAGGCATCCAAGATATAGTATGGATACTTCCGAAAAATCTCGAAAGATTTCATTCGCTTAACTCGTCAGCCAATTCATTCAGTTTAAAACATTGTCCTCGACTTCGTGAATTGTTGCTTAAATCGAGCGGTTTATTGAAAATGCCCGAACTTTACTCCCCATCACCGCCTATTCATACACTGAATTTAAAAGGCAACCCGTCTCTCAAGTTAACGCTTAATGATATAGCGCCGTTTTGCAATTTAACCAGAATATCCTTCGACGTGAAAGGAGCATTTCTCGGAAGTCCTGAAGGATATTGCGAGTGCAGCAGTTTGAAAGAGTGGCACCAATGGTTGAAGGACATGAATATCCCGGTGAAATTTGATATTACACCTGAATGGAGCTGTTCTTTGCAAGGTACCTAATCATTTTTCAAAAAATGTAATTTCTTTTAAAGTGAACCATACTCCTGTAATTCATTTCATTGTTTGTTTGTTGAAGAAATGGATTGTAGATATGATATTTTGGACGAGACAAAAGAAAAATACAAAAAAGTATGCTTAGGAGAAATTCCGCTAGAAACGAGGGTTAAAGATGTAAAAGCAACCACCGTAAGCTTGTGGGTTTATGCCATTCCTGCAGCTTTAGTACTCATACTCATTACAGCAGGATCATTTGTGGCCGCAGTAGTATTGAGGGTACTTAGTGCCATATCTACGTGAATTATCGATTTGTACATACTTATTAACTTACTTTTTTCCACCAGTATCAATTTTAAAATAATGTATTTTATATAGATGAACATAGAGACCGTTGAAACGTTAGAAGAAGAAAATGAAGATGTGGAAGAAGAAGTGCATCGTGAAAATTAATTCCTTTTATACCAACGATTGGTTCGTTATTTTTTGTCATACAAGTTTTGAACATCAAAGATCGTAACATATCATGAAGGTATTCGGTGAGGGATACGGCTAAAAAAAAGTTTTATGTATTTTTCCACCAGAAAATAGAATTTTAATATTTTAATAATGATTCGTTTATTTTTACGATTGAAGTGTACGTTTTGAGCTCAGATTTTGAGACTAAATAGGTTCACCAACAGTGCAACAATTCAGAAATTATTTTTCAGATGGATTTTTTTTAGCAAAGTATAGCTTAATTGTATCGCAGTTTTCTCTATTTTTTTTACCTTAATCAGCGACTTGGTATGTATTTAGAGAAGAAAACGGTAACAAATCAAATAAATAAATCAAGTAGGAACTGTCATAATAATGAATATTTTTTATTCAATGGCACTATTCATAATGTTTAAAATTATTTACCTATGTACAAAATGGAAACATATCGATACAAAGATCAAAATGATGTGGTGTTAATCATAAAATTTTCTATAAGCCCGAGCTTCGAATTAAATTCTAAACTCGATTAAACAATTTTACAAAAATATACAAATATTTTCAGGCCGTTTAAATTATATAATAATCAATTCGAATATTTTGAAATATCATGTAAAGTATAATAGAAAAAAAATTAGCTAAAAATCATTCGATTGATCATTGTACGTAAAATTGAAATACTTAATCATTTGGTGTATAATTTTAAGAGGAACTTGACAGGTACAGATTTCCTCGAAACTGAAAAATGGCATCTAAAAACAGGAAACAATAAATCGAGCAAAACGATAATCAAAGATAAATAAAAATATAAGTGTAAGGGAAAATTGAAAAAATTTTAAGCTAATGGTAATTCAGAAGCTTCGTCTATTTCTTTGCATAATTTTAAATCATCAGACGAAGCAAATAACGTGATACCACATTGGCAGTTTGAAGGTATTCTAATATAATGTTTCGTTCTTGCGCCATTGTTGTGTTCTCGTATCATCGAAGCTAATTGTCCTACAAAAAGCAAACACGACATGAAAAACAGAACCAAGGCATGTTCCTGAAAAATTTATAATCCATGTATTGTACTGAAATCAAGAACAAACCTAGAACGTTTTCGTTAAACCATCGATGATTCACTGGTTTAAGTAGAGGTCTTAGGTCAACTTTTGGATGCCATTTTTTCATTAGCGTGCTTCTTTTAACGTAGATCAGAGATGGTTGGCAAAGCTGTCTCGATAACACAGATTCTTCAATTTGTTCGAGTGGATTGGTGAGCGAAACGTAAGCAGAATCTATTTTATATACAACATTGTGCCTCCATTGATTGTAAATTATGTTCTTAACAAATAACGAGCCACGTTCAAGTACATTTCTGGTAACTACCGGTAAAGCACCTATTGAATTGGAAAAAAATTAGGATCAATTGAAAGGACAAATATAAAATGAGGTTTATTTCTACTTCAAATATGTAAATTGATAACGATGGAAATTATAACGATGTTTCAAAATCGCTAATAATACACAACATTGTACAAAATTTTACATCCCCCCCCCAAAACTAAGCAAAAATCTATTAAAACAGAAGCTACGTTACATTACACGATGGAAAATCAATGAAACAAACCTTTATTTATCCAGTAGCTAAGCCACTCTAGATAATCAACATTTCTTCTGGGAAATGTAGTAAAAAACCTCGAATGTAATTTATGATCTGCAAATTCCGATAAAAAGAACACGAATTCGGATTCATTGACGTCTTCGGTGGTTCGTGAAATTAAATAATCGATTATCGGTAACCCTTGATATACTTTCCATTTTTGCAGTAATTTAGATAAGTGGTATTTAGCGTAATGAGGTTCATGTGGAACATTTAATGCAGTCTAGAACATAAAAATATTGATGAAATTGTCTACTGAAAAACTGTAATATTTATTAAAAATTTATCTCATTTACCAAAAGATTAACTATGGCGCTTATGCAATACGTCGGATCTGTACTTAATAAATTATCAAAACAACAGAAATTCTCTTCAATGTGATCAACATCTGCTATAGATGCAAAAACAACGTCTTCGGTTTTTTCAAGTTCAAGTCTTTTGGTCTAAAAAAATAAAATAAACAAACTTATAATGTTTTCGTAAAAAGAAGTATTATTAAGAAATTAAATTAAGCATACTTCGTGGTAACCATCAACGATGAATGTAACATCATCGTAATCAGCGTCAGGAACTTCTTCATCGGAAGAATCGCCGAAAGAAAAATACTGGTTTGGTTTGAACACTTCGTTGGTTCGATAATTATCTAAACTTTTCGAACAACAAGGCTGTTCATCATCATTGGATAACGGTTTAACTACAACTGAGCTATACATTGTATTAGATTGAGACAAATCAGGAGGTGCGTCGACGCATTCATCATCAACATAACAGTTAGCATTTTCATCACAGTGTGATTCTTGTTTAAAGCTATTAAGTTGCTCAATCTCATTAAAGTGATCACTTTCTTCGGTATTTGGTACGTCGTGAGAGATGTTATCACTGTCCGAATCCTGGCCGTTGGAGGGTCCCGGATCGAAATCCATTTCTAAATAATCCATATCAGGAGAGGAACATAATGAACCATCACGACCATTAGCAACATCTAACACGTTAAAAACAGATTCAGGTACATTGGGGATTTCGGCTCCTTTATAAGTATAAACGCAATGTTCATCGTCATCTTCCGAACTACTTGATAAGTATATGTTTCTATACGATGAGCTCCGATTATTGGTTACACTGATATTTCCATTCTTCAATGGTATACCATTCGTCGAGTCACTGTTACGGTTCAGATTATTAACAGCAGAATTCGATTCAGCGTTAGAATGACAAGATCCATCATTACGTTCGTTACAATTATTTAAATGCTGATAGAATGATTTGAGCAGTTTTTCTTCAAGATTTTTCATACATTCTTGGCCATTTTCTAAAGGCTCGTTGGTTTTTTTCATTTTATTGTTCGCATCGGTGTATTCCTTAGAGTTCTCATTCATTGCTCGTTTCAGGTTCACTGAAAGAAAATGTTGTCAGCATTATTTACTGTGGACCAAGAAATTCAACATATGGTGTAAGTATCAACGTTGAAAGTTCTAAATAGTGTGATATGAGATAATACATTACTCTGTGCCTAAATTAAATGCATTTATAGACCGAATTATAATTTTGATACAGCATTTATTCGTAAACAAAATTCTACTCACTTGCATGGTTAAATCCAAGAACAAAAATCCGTGGGCGAGAAGAAAATATGAGTCTTGATGCTACGAGGTGATTTCAAAACGATGAAAACTGTTGATATATAATTAATAATATAAATAATAAAAGAGTTGAAATTAGATTTTTAAAATAATTTCATTTAATTTCACCGAATTTAGAAAAATGAATAAATATCTAAAAACATACACAATTCTGTAATGATAATAGAATTGTTGCCAAATAAAATTTTTGTAAAATAGTCAAATTCAAGAGTAATTGAATTATTCATTTTTGGCAAAACTGTTGTGATAAAGAATGACAAAAGCATTGGCTAATTTCACAAAGTTTTCATGCTTTAGCAAACGATTCATTTTCATTCTATTTCCAAAATTTTGAGTAAGTCACCAAAAAAATAAAATAAAAGCTATCCTTGCTGAAAAATTGAAACGATTTTTGTAAATGTTATGAAAATCTATGGATTAAAACAACCATGTCATTTCTGATGGACGATGAACATCGGAAATAAAACAAATTGAATTTCGAAACTGATCCCTAGAATGAATGGGTTTGCTCGAATGAAATTCTAAATTTATTGTTGAAACCGTACAAAACAATGAATTCCTAATTACGCTGTTTTGTGATGAAAAATCTTGCGATTGCGTGATCAAAATCTGCGAAAGAAAGATTTTGTGTTTTGTTTCGTCTTAGAAGTTGAAACATATGTTTATGTATTCTTTGTTTGTCAATTCTAATTAAAAGTACAGTGTAATACGTTTGATATCATCTTGAATTCGTGCTTCACTGCTTATATTTGGTAAAAATCGTTTAAATCATGTCTTACGCTTATTTATTCAAATATATCATCATAGGTGACACAGGTAAGTCAATATCATATTCAATTTAACAATATAATCATTCGTTGTATATACTTTGAGTACAAATTTATCTACTTGATAGTGATCATTAGTTTAGAACATGATTTTACGTTTTTAGTTTTAATTTTGTGATAATTTTACACCATTAATAATTTCATGTTACGTTTGCTTAACTCAATTTAGGAGTTGGTAAATCATGTTTGCTGTTACAATTTACGGATAAAAGATTTCAACCAGTACACGATTTAACCATTGGTAAGTGTTCGACGACAATTTCTTCCTAGTAAATGGATAAAACGTCGTAGTTGAAACTGTTTCTTTTTTTTTTCAGGAGTTGAATTCGGAGCACGCATGATCACGATCGACAATAAATCGATTAAACTTCAAATATGGGACACAGCTGGTCAAGAAGCATTTCGCTCTATTACTAGATCTTATTACCGAGGTGCTGCAGGTGCTTTGTTGGTATATGATATAACTCGTCGTGAAACATTCAATCATCTAACCACCTGGTTAGAAGATGCCAGACAACACTCTAATTCCAATATGGTAATCATGTTGATCGGTAACAAAAGGTAAAGTAACAACTCATTTGATGAATTTAAAATTACGACGTAGTTGTTTTTCAAATCGGTATTTACGTTGCATAGTGATCTTGAATCGAGACGAGAAGTGAAACGAGAGGAAGGAGAAGCATTTGCTCATGAACACGGTTTAATATTCATGGAAACGTCAGCCAAAACAGCGGCCAACGTTGAAGATGCTTTTATAAATACAGCCAAAGAAATATACGAAAAAATACAAGAGGGTGTTTTCGACATCAATAATGAAGTATGTTATTCGTGTTTAATTGTTACAAAGTTAATTAGATATTATTATAACACAATTTCTATTTACATTTTGTAGGCTAACGGTATAAAAATTGGACCTCAACATTCTCCTACCAGTCCAAACTTACCACAAAGTCAACGAAGAATGGAAGGCAGTGGTTGTTGTTGAGTTTGGATAATTGACGCTGCCATTTGGTTCTTACCCAGAGTTTTTTTCTTTCGATAATGGAAACCTATATTCAGCTTCTAATATTTTCCAGTTCTTCAGACCAAATTTATTCGCATCTTTTGCGAGTTTCTCCTTTTGATATCTCGATTCATTTATATGTTTTTATTGGAAACACGATTGAAAAGTTTTCACGTTTTGTATTCGTAAGTATGCCATGTAAACGAGTTTGGATTTTCCTGTTATTACTTAAAATTCTGTGTTTGCTTAATACTTATGCTTAAGTTGAATAAATGGCATGCTGGTGTGGCTTTTTTAAAATTTTTAGCTCGTTTTACTTTTAAGAATATCAAAATTACGTAATGTCGTTAATTCTTTTTTTGAGATACGAATTACATATGTTATTTTATGACGTGGTCGAGTGCGTTTTTTATGTCTAAGGTTATTATTGAAATGAAAAAAGCTTCTCTCGTTATATATTTCTCTTTATATCGTATAATACGGTTATGATTTTTAGCAACGTTTAGTAATAAATTTGTCAAGTTTTTGAGTTATATTATTTATATTTTTTTAATTTTTTTTTTTGCGCACAATAATTATATTTATAGATTACTCGAGTATCAGGATTTATGCTGGCTTCCTTATTGGAAAAAGTTACACTTTGGTTCGTATGTCATGTCGTGTACTGTAAATTTGTGATATTAGATTGAGAATTATCACGGAGAAACATTACTGTAATCTTAACTAGTCTATTTAGATGTAATGATAAGTGTTTACTGTACATAACTGAAATTTAAATATACCAATAGTTTTAACGTTTGATCATTCTCTGGATGCTTATGTTTTTCGTGGGTCTACTCGTTATTGATTCTATATTTTTCATTGTATGTAAGTTGACGTCATAATAAATCGATGAGATAGCACTTTGTCTGGTATGAAACGAACGCTGTAGTATGACTCATTTCGTGCGTGAGTAAAGTGAATTTCTCCAAATAATGTAATGACAACTTCCGAATATCAATTCCTGTAGCGACGTGTGTTAGAATTTTTTCAATTTATGAATCAGTATAATATATTCTGTGAAATTACTGAATTGCATAGGAATGAGCCTTTATATCATTTAAAAAATTTTTGATGCATTCGGGAGTAATTTCAATTTATTCAAAACCAAAGTTATTATTTGTATTTATTTTTTCGATAAAATTGGTATAATGATAAACTTGTTAGCTACATTTATCGAATTTCTAAAGATGGTTAAAATTTTACACTACCTGTTTATAGAATCGAACGAATTGTCATAACCATATGCTCCTTGGACTCGCTTGAAACTTCGTAACTCTATAAATACCTAAGAAAATTATCACACTAATCGACTTAACTATCTTTATTAGAATCTGGAATGGAATTTAACGATTCCTCTGTACTTGGTGAAGTTGCAGCATTGTCAGATACCGTAGCAGAAGCTCCATCTGTAAAATAACGTAAGTTGGTATAAATGAGCCAATTATACTAACTGCGATGGGTCTCTACCGAAAAACATACTGCTTATTCCTTTTTTTCGTTTATAATATTTGTAATACTGGTAAGCTCCAAAAGCAATGGGAACAATAAGAGATAACAGTGTGCAAATTATCAACCATTTCCAAAACCTTGACGTAGGTAATCGTGCCAGACAAGCATTTCGTTGATTCCACATTGTATTGCTAAAATTTTTAACTTGACAGTAGTCTTCGCCTAGATACAAACGTTTTCCTTATTAGAGTATGTGTGATTAATTGATACTAGGTTCCACCATGAACAAAATTTTACCTTTCGGTTTCAGGCAAGTAAACTCAAAACCGGAAATGGATTGCATTATCATCCATTGTTCTAAACGTCGACATTGACAAGAATACTCTGGTATTGGAGATATAAGTTTGCTGGAACCTTTTATTCGAAGACGAAGGTAGGCAAGGGTACAGTAGGGTGCTAAGTGTTCTGCTGTCATGTTTTCCAATGGATTATCAATTAAATCGATCCAGTGTAGTGGAGCTTCCGGATGAAATTCTGGAAATGAAGCTAGTCTATTTGATGAAGCATTTAGCTCTTCTAAGTGATTCAAATTCAGCAAAGTAAGATTGTGAAACTTTGAATCCCTCAGTCCACCCACAGACAAAATTTTTAATTTCGTCGGCCATATGATTGGTTTAGAGTGTATGTTGATGGCTGATTCGCCAAGGTCCAGAACAACAAGGTCTTTCAAAGGAGAAAATACATTCGAATCGCAAATGACTTCACTACCATTGTCAGGGACCAAACTGCGTAAGCGAAGCTTGGAAAGACTCGGGTATCTTTTGAATACGTCATCGTTTAAATGTTCTATTGGATTGTGGGAAGCATCCAAATCCTAAGCACAAAAATATTTTCAAAATAACTATATACCTAATTGTCGAGAATATAACATTCCGTTGAAAAAATTGTTATTGATGACGTACCGTTAGCGCCATATCTAAATCTTGCGGAATATCTTTAAAACCTTTTGATGAACAATTTGCTTTCGAACCACTCGAGACGCACTGTGACCCTTGAGCGCGGGTGTTTTCTATTCTTACCACGGCTATGTATAGTAATCCTGTCAATATGGATTTTAAACAATGCATCGATTTGAGTTTTACCTTAATTTAAATCGAAATATTACAATTATACTCGTAATCAATTTCAATCGAATTTTCATATTAAGGATTGCATGTTTTTCATTAAAACAAAAGCTTGGATGTTCGCAATAATTTTGTTGAGTATTTTAATTTTAATACGATTACCTGATAGGTGATATCTCAGAAATTGTGAATGATAGGTTTGTCAACCAAATATTATTTCTTTTTCCGTAAAATCAAATGAATTAACCAATGAACATCAATATCAAAATTATTATAAATCAAGTGTCAACAAAAAATATACATTATTTATTTACAATAAAGTAAAAATTAAGCTAGTTAAAACTATATAGACAGAAATTAAAACAAACATTTGAATCACAGGTTTTAACACGTATGGTTATTTTTCTGAAAAACATTTACACAAGCTTCAAGATATGTACATGTAATATTAATCTGCCAATGGCAATGAGAAACACAAGAATGAAATTGTTAAACCAAATGTGTATGAACAATTTCTCGCACATCATTTTGATCCGTTTCATTTTGATGCATAAAGAAAAAATAATTTACAGAAATTTTTTGATCCGTTTCATTTTGATGCATAAAGAAAAAATAATTTACAGAAATTATCATCTCAGTATCATAGCATCATTCATTAACCTATAGAAAAAATCCAATAACTCTGTTTTTAATATTTGTATCTGAAATATAAAACGAAATTAAATTAAATCACGAAAATCTTTTCAAGATTTGTTTCCAACACGCAAAATACCTTTCCAGATACATCCAACGTAACATAATCAGGAATGGAAACCATTTTTAAATGGAAATGGCTCAAGTCAAATCCAAATGTATGAATAACATGCTCCTCAAATGAAGTGTGGAAAGAAGCTACTTCTTCATATTCTATTACAATGTTTTCAGCATGTGTACGAGTACTGAATTAGAAAAAAGCACATTAAACTACTTAAAAACTCAATCCGATTAATCAGAATAATGCCTCACTTACCGATCCCATATTTCTTTTAATACATCAAATGGCACGAGAAAAGTGAACCTTGATTGTATACGAGGTATTTCATATACTAACTGGATATCTTTTGGCGAATGCACAATGTGTTGTAATGCCAGAACTACTAACCATTTGAACTCTAACTGAGAAAAAATGATAGCTGATATGGTACAGCTAAAATGTTTCTCAATTACGGAGTTAATTAAATTGACAAATTTTTGATTCCCTATACAATAAACAAATGGCAAGTTTATATTGTTCAATTCGCCGGTATCGTTTGATTTCCACGTAAAAAATAATCCTTCATAAATCACACCAAGGGCGCGTTTGTTTTGGCATTTTTCCACAGTAACCTAAAATAATATGTCGTAAGTAATCTTACGAATAAGATATTTATTTCATGAGGTACCTTTAGAAATGACTGATTCATGCTCGTGTCTACTAAATTGAAAGAAGCGGTGTACGTTATCGATTGATTAGATTCATACTTCAGGATATCATTTGCTAGTAAATCGTTGAACTTTCGTAAATTTGATCTTCCAAAGTTTATATTGTGTAAGGGTGTAGTATGAAAAAGTCTTCCTCTTTTTTTCAATGTATCTATTAATCAAAATTATACAATAACGAATCAATTAAATGCATGAATTCTACACAAAATTAGTGTTTCTAACTTACCAGTTACATCCACATCCAGATCATCAATGTCTAAAAAGTTTTCGGAATATGAATGAAATGCATATGTGTTCATTGCGAAAGTAATTCGAACCCACAATCTGTCGAGATGAATAAGATAAAAGGAGATTGTTAATCAAAATCTTTATTAAAATCAAGATTCATCAGAATAAAAAAAAATTAAAGGAAATGAGCGGGAAACGTAATGATAACAAATAGAGATATAAATATAAGACATTGAAAATCCACAGGATAGTTATAGTTTTCAGGGCAAGTTTAATCTACTACATGAAAATATATTACAATGAAGTATCTTTAGAAAGAATATTTTCGCAACAAAATACCTGAACATAAAAAATTGTAGCAATATCGTTCAATAAAAAAAAATTATTTAAAATTAAAAAAAAAATTTGGATTCAAATTAAATTAAAAACGGTTCTCTTGCGTAGTTGCCAAATTCACCACGCAGATTTAAAATTTAAGATACTCCAAATTGTGGAGAAATTTAAATTAAATGAAATGAATATTTTAATTAAATATAGCTTCTAAATTGAATTATATGAACAAACAATATTTATAAATCTACAAGTATTGTTCATTTATTTAATGATTGTGGATAAATTTTCACATAATCAGAAAAGAAACCAAGTCCAATTATTTTTTGACTAAGCATCGTTTAATATGATTGTAGTAAAAAATGGAGACCGAATGATTACAGAAAATGTAAACAAACAAAAAATTTCTGATAAACAAGAAATGGGTAACGGTAGAACTTTTTGTAGCGAAAATTGAAAAAAATTTTAAATTTTAGATTCGCGAGTGCTTATTTTAGTGGTTAGGCGTAATTGGTTATTATTTTTTAGATACCACCACAAGTGACCTCAAGCAATGAATTTTCGCTCCTAATTTTATATTGTTAATCAGCTCCTTGTAACCACTTCATCATCAAATATTTTCATTTTTTGTTCAAATTTTACAATTTTTACGATGGAAGGTAATAATAGAAGTATTTTCGCCGATGAAGAAATTAAAGTTTTGAAACTAAAGGTGAAAGTTGGTACGATGTTATACGATGGCCGAATAATACTTATTTACGAATCGTTGCACCAGAAGGAAGACGAGCCTAAGCAGAAAAAATTGAAAAGTACCGAAGTAGGCATTGTAAAAAAGATTTTAGTTAAAGAAGGCAGTATCGTAGCTCCCGGGTAAAAATAATTTGAAATCTAAAAACATGCTTTGATACGGAAAGGCAGATCTAACCAATGAAAAATTTTCAATTAGGTCTGCTATTGTGGAATTAGAGAAGAAATGTAATCATCCGACAGTTATTAAAGATTTATGCGCCGAGTGTGGTGCCGATTTACAGAAAGAAAATGCCAAAGATGGAGGCCAAGTGTCTACAGCTTCGGTATCAATGGTTCATATGGTACCAGAACTCAAAGTTGATCAAGAAGTGAGTATGAACGGCTGAGAAATGAAAGAGTTTACGTATTAATGGGAAATTTTTCTCACAGCATGCTCAGATCCTTGGTAAAGCTGATATGGATCGGTTACTGGAGCATAAAAAACTGGTTTTATTGGTCGATCTTGATCAAACCCTTATTCATACAACAAATGATAACATTCCTAACAATATTAAAGTAACTTTTCTTTTTCAATCTTTCATGTTGTATTAAATATTTAACTTATGATCACTAAATTATTCTATTTGCTTAGGATGTGTATCACTTTCAACTTTACGGTCCTCAGTCAGCGTGGTATCATACAAGATTACGTCCTGGTACACATAATTTCCTCCAGGGTATCAGCGAAAAATATGAATTACATATTTGTACGTTCGGTTCTCGTAGATACGCACACACGATAACTCGATTTCTTGATCCAGACGGCAAGTTATTCTCTCACAGAATACTTTCACGTGACGAATGTTTTGATCCGAATTCAAAGACAGCTAATTTGAGGTAAATCGTGATTTAAAACGTGGGTAATAACATTTGAAATTTATTACCAATTTTGTTTCAGAGCTTTGTTCCCTTGTGGTGAAAAAATGGTATGTATCATTGATGATCGAGAAGATGTCTGGGACTACGCATCTAATCTTATTCACGTGAAACCTTATCATTTTTTCCAACATACTGGAGATATTCATGCGCCTCCTGGTTTAACGAAATGCGAAAATGATGATGATAAACAAGGATACGATTTTTCACAACTTAATGAAAGCCAGAATAGTTAGTAAAATAGATATTTGTCGATAAGAAAAACTTTGACATTGATGTATATTATTTATTTATTTATTTTTTTGTAGACGATACATCAAAATTTGATAATGATGAAGAAATGACTGAGCAAGAAGAGCCTAAGAAAGACGATAACAATGAAAGTGAAGTGAAGAGTTCTGATGATGGGGTTGAACACATTACTGATCAAAACGGCGATTCAGTCATTGAGAGCAAAAATGGTGGCGGTATGATTGATTCAATTATTCGGAACTTTGAAAAAACTTTTTTGCATAATTTTTCTTATTTGTATTTAAAGATGGCGTTGAAGAAGTGAACGTAAATTTCAAACCCGATGAACCCGTAATTTTGGATGTTTGTTTACAAAATGAAGTAAATTCTATATCGGATGAAGTTCCCGTATCTCACATTACTTTGCAAAATAATGAAAATGTAAAACCTGATCTGAATCCAATCCCCGAAATCGACGTGCAAAGTAACCAGAATTCAAAACCGGATGAAAATCCTGTCCCTAAAGTTTCGAAAAATAGTGAAATTTTAAAACATGAAACTCCGGTTTCTGATGCTTCAGAAAATAATGATAATTCTACACCAAATGAAAGCTTAATTAGTAATGAGATTTCTCATCCTGATGAGACTTCGATCTCTAATCCGATTTTACAAAGCGATGAAACTTCTAAACTTGGTGAAGCTCATATCGACAATATTCCTTTAGCCGATGCTGTTACGAAATCGACACCATATGAGGAAACACCTGTACATCCGGATCCTGATGAACCTATGCTTGAAAAAGGTATTACTCACATCCTATATTATTTGCGTGAAGTAGGAATTTATTTTTTTTGGTTTCGTTACAGATCATACAGATGCACCAGATATCAATTCCAAATTTCCAGAATCAGTGTCAGAAACTGACAAACAACCTGAACCTAACTTAGAATCTCCTGAAGCGTCCGTCGAAAGAAGTCAGTCCTCAATAAATAATATCTCTAAACCTGTGATGGATGAAAATGGTTTTGTTATTATTGAAGAAACGGACGATTACTTATTATACTTGGAGGAAATCTTAAAAACAATTCATAATGAATTTTTTGAGCGATTAGAAGAAACAAAAATAATCCCAGATTTGAAAGTGCTGGTACCAGAAACGAGAGCCAAGGTATTGGAAAGTGTCAGTATCGTATTTAGTGGCATTATTCCGAATCGAATAAAACTTGAAGACAGTCAAGCGTACAAGATAGCTCGATCTTTGGGCGCTAAAGTCACACAAAATATTGAAAATAATACCACGCATTTAGTAGCTTTAAGATCTGGCACTGCCAAAGTGCACGCCGCTTATAAACGTAGAAACCTCAAGTTAGTTACTCCAGAATGGTTATGGACCTGCGCAGAAAGATGGGAAAAGGTGGATGAACGTATGTTTCCTTTAAAAAATGCTAAACCTAATACCGAATCTAGACATCCGCCAGCCCATTGTCGGAGTCCCGAGCATCCCGAGCCGTTACCATATCAAATCACCAACAATGTCAATTCCAATCAAGTTGCCGGATTCATGTACAGCTTTAATCCGTTGATGTCGTTATCTTCCGAAGATATCGAATCAATGGCAGGTGAAGTAGAAGATATGTTTAAAGAATCAGATGGAGAGGCCGACGGAGTTGATGATACTTTCAGATCGGTTGACGACGACGATGACGACGATGATGATACCAATGATGCTTCTCAGGTCAATGTAGGTAGAAAAAGGAAATTAGAAAACAAATCTAGTTCAAGTTCAGCGGAAGGTAGGTTAGCTTATCATTGCAGTAGGCGCAACATTTATAAAAAAATCTTACGAGGTTAATTTTTTGCTGTTTTACAGAAGACGAATCTAGATTCGAGAGATTTTCCAAAATCAAAAAACGTAAAAGATGCAAACAAAGTGAGCATGATTTTGATGTCGACGAAACGCCTGAAAACGAAGACGATGATGATGATGATGATGATGATGATGATGATAAAGAATGTGAAAATTCTGATGACGATGAAACGATTAACACCAAATTTCGTCGAGGCGAAAAATTACCTAGTGATTTAGACATGGACTACAACACAGAGGACGGCACCGAAGAGGAACAAGAAAGTGATGGGGAATGGAACGTTATGGGGGCTGCCTTAGAAAGGGAATTTTTAGAAGGCGAATAAGAAGGCATTTAAATATTGACTTCGGAAACCACCGGAAATATTTTACATTTTTACTAGTCTAACGTTGTCGCCATTTTTATAATTGTATTATATTATTTGATATTTCCTTTTCGTTTGTTTGTTGAAACTATATACAATTCATTATTGATGAATAAAATAAGATTGTTGTGCCTATTATGTAAATCGAAGTAATATAATTTTTTTGTAATTTTTAATGCATTTTTTGTTGCAATGCGACGTTGGTTTTTTCTAAAGCAAGATTTCAAGTAAAATTGTTATTTTAACACGCATGATAACTCAAGTACAAATATGTCTAAACATGTATTAACGAACAATAATTATACAAGCAATATTACAAAAAATACTAAACATCAGCGAGATGTGGCCCTTCATCATCTTCGTGATATTTTGGAATTATTTCTAAATGACTGAAATCTCGTTTTCCTTCCTGCCAACCTCTCGGTGGAGCATCTTCGTATTTGAAACGGTTGGGAGATTCGCCATATAACTGCGCTAGTTTGTCCAAGTCTTCCCTGGAAATGAGTGTTTAAGAGTTGCATGAAATGCGATTTTAAAATTTTTTTTAAATTACACTATCGGTATTTACCTATACTTCGGAGTGGCATATTTTGTAGTGACGACTTTTTTATTTGTAAGCGGACAAGTTATATCTCCTAATGGAAAAACTACTTTCATTACTTCATGCGTTATTATTTTGGTTTTTTTCTCTTTAAGCTCTTTAATTAATACGATGTCTCCAGTTTTACAAGAATCATTTGGATCATAAGCAAAGTACTCATCACTATGTTTGAAATACTGCAAAATAGTTTAAATTATTATAATGACATTAACAATTAAATCAATACGATGTAACGTGAATTTATACGTACAGCTGTTAAATTTTCATCCATTTTCAACTCAGTAACGACAATTTTAACTGCATTTTTCTTATTGCATGGTTTTACAACTCCAAGAAAAGTACGTAGTGCTTTTTGACCCCAGAACTGAGCTAATTCAGCACTTATGTTTGCCATCTTAGAAGTGAAGAATACACGAGAATTTTACGGTTTTTTCATTTAAATATTTGAAATGTAAGTACTGAAAAGAATGAAAAATTCTTGCGGTGTCTTTTATCGCTCGATTTTTAATATAAAACTTTGATAACAATTGAATGGGTTGTGTTTACAACATTCAACTTGAATAATTTGAACGAATTGTTCATCATTAATGAACGTCTGATTCAGTTTCTGTCAGATTTTACATTAAAAAATATTTCTTATTGACTGATATCGAACATTGTATAAATCAATACGCATGTAAAACCATAAAAACGCTAGAAAATTTTTTAATTAAAAAAAATGTTTTCTCTTTGAAGAAATCTACAATCTATTTGAATATTTTATTATATTCAAATCATCAAACAATAATAACAATAATATGTGATAGTATATTAGGATAGGATGAAAAAATGAAATTATGATTATTTATTTATTCGTGAGATCATGACTGTGACTGGTTATATAGTTGGTGATGGATGTGGCGGTTTCATAATTTATACTTTCATCACTTGAATCCTTTGATCCCTATTTCTTGAATTATATCTAACTTAAATATCCATGCTAGCGATCCAATTAAGGGATTACTCTGTGATCAATGATCGATAAATGAATAAATAACTAAATCAACGTTGTGACAAAATAACTCTAATCCTACTTATAATTCACATTATAATTTTAATATTGTTGATGAAGGGTTAGTAAGAACTTATAAGTATGTTTGCGATTGAAAACCAAGTGGCATAGACCTGAGAGAAACTGATTCCTCTTGATGCGGCAAACAAAAAAAGGGCTATTAAGTCTAGTCAGGTCTCAATAGTTTTTCAAATTTTTTTTGATCATTTAGGTTTTAACAAAATATACCTACTATTCAATTAGAAATCAAATTTCAAATAAATATTTATTTAAATTCATCGATCCTGAATTGATATAAGGTGAGTAAAATGTAAATTTAGGTAAATGGTAATTAAAGGTGATGCAATTGCGTTTTAAGTAGCTACCTATTTAACAAGATTTTGTACAAATAGTTATTTTCGTTCGCCACATAGCTCTTGAATAAACAAAATAATAATACGATTATTGCGTACCTATACGTAGAGTTGTTTATCATACTGAGTAGCCGACTAATAGTTAATATTTCAAATGATCTAACCGGCGATTTCGGTTTCTTAGCAACGGTTTTATTACAACAAATACAATATGTTAAGGTTTTCTTTCCTGTTCCATTAATGACTTCCCTTTTGCATATCCACTCATTATCAATTCGGTTATTTAATAAAACATCATCTATGTTTTCATTTTTTAAGTACTTCGATAGTAGTTATACTCATTTCAATACCATTGCCGGTGTTAGCATGAATGGACCATTCAATATACTAGTGTTACAATTGTGTATGTTATTTCATCCCTGTGCATCGTTTACCGGTGAATTATTTCCTTTCCAAAGACATAATGATTGTAAAATACAAGAATATTATTCGGTGAATACCTTAACGTGTAAGATATGTCAAAAAGATAGATTTTTGGTTCCAACAGAAGACAGTATGTTGAGAATTTCATTACATTGCACCATCATATTTCACTTATTCATTCTATAAACAACTGTTGCACATTTGACGACGTACCAGGTAATTGGTTCTTATCGAATGTGAAATTTATTTTAGAATTATCTTGTACTTGCAACGAACGGACGAAAATTATCCGTTGGGAAGGAGAATTCCCATCTTGTGTTCCTTGTAAAGATAACGAAGAACCTACGTTCGATCGTGAGGAATGCATCCCTTGTCCAATCGATAGCGCTAATAAATCGAAGTGTTTTTCGAATTCAGCCTATTGTCAACAGAATGAAATATACGGTAGTATCGTAGTTTAGCCATATCATAGATATAAAGTAATTCGTTGTAGTGCGCTTATTATTTACGTGATATCTTTTTTTTCATCCTCAGTGGATCGAGACATTAGAGGAAATTTATTACAGACAAAATCTTGTATATCTTGTACCGAAGGGAATATTCCCAATGAACAAAAGACTGCCTGCGTACCTTGTCAAATTTCAAATTGCACCTGTACGTCGACTACTCACGAGCTTCTCGATGTAGATGTCTGTGCTCCAAAAAGTGAACTTACATCGTTACCCGATGAACAAGGCATTTATACTGTGGATTTTGATAATGTTCATCAGCCAATTCGATCTCATTATCTAAAGGTTCATTTGAGATCTTCGCTTTATAAGTGTATGAAAGTAAGCGATTTTTTTCATTTGCATATTATAGTACGTATTATAGTGACGATTCGTGGAAAAATCCAGGCATAATAGAATGGAGAAAAACATTCAACAAGCTTTATTATACGCCACTTATAGTCATGGCATATCGTTGTATTGCTAGTTTATTTTAATATTTAACATAATATTCGGTAACTAAGTTTTTTAATTTCAGTTGAAAAAGAGCAAAGCATGTCAAGCTGTGGCAAATATGTGCGTAATGCTTTTATACAAAGATGAACAGAATGGCGGACCTTGCAGAATTTTTCGCGAATATAGGTATATTCCAACATCAACTTCAAATAATAATCATTTGCCTTGGTTATATTATGGAGAAGGCGATGCATCCATATTACTTAACAGGAAGAAAATAGAAACTCATTACAGTCTTAACTCTGATACTGAAGTACGTATTATTGAAATATTTAAAAAACTTAAAAGGGTTTCAATTTCAAATATATAGGTATAGTTTCTGAGTTTAAATTTCAATATAATTGGTGCGCCAGGTTAGATACACAATCGAATATGTGTTTAGATCAAGATTATTCGGTGCATTTTGATATTTTAAGATGCAAAGTTTTAAAGTAATTTTAATTTTATCATCATTTATTTTTATAATAATCTGCTACATTATACGTACCTACTTCTTCATATTCTTTTATAACTTGATTGATTCTAAACAAAAAATAGATGTTAGTAAAATTGAAACTTTTTGCATAAAGAATTTGCTTCAATTGAATTTCGTGTTAATAAAAAAATTATCAATTTCTGCGCAGAACAGCATGTTACACTTTTACGCAGCTCATTATGCTTTGGATGGAACCTTTCTGGGCTTACTACCAGTAACAGGAAGTGATCTTCAGATATGTCCAGGAATTTCAAAATATATGAATTTAGCGTTTCGTTTTGGATCCAGATACAAACATTCATGCACATTAACAGCAAAAGAATTGTTACAGAAGACTTCCCATAACGAATTCATGGATTTATATTTGGAGCACTTCGATTCATCGCAATCTTTGTTATACGCTGTGCCATTAGTGATAAAAAATATAACAGGGAATGCTGAATTTTCAAATAAAGTAAGTAGGAATAAATGCTTAGAAATTAAATCAAATAATAGCATAAAATGTACTTATTTACTGTTTTACGATCAAAGCAATTTGAAATATGTATTTGTCGTTTCTCGTAGGATTTAGATGTATCTCAGTGGCTGCTAACTCGACGATTTTTCTTCCTCGACAATGTCAGCGGAGTAGCATACTTGTCAGAAAAATCCAAATTTGTATCGGATGTTTCACCTTCTGTCATTCGGTATTTGAAATCCGCCAAGTTATGGTATGAAACTATCAAATTTCATTTTAGCTCTAGATATCACGTTGAATTGTACTTTTAATTTAACTTCCAGGATTAAAACAAGAAGAGAAAAAGAAGACGAAGGTAAAATTTATCCACCATTTTTAATTCTAGAATATGGAGAATTAACGAACGATGACGTAATGACCAATGCTTACGTACAGTTTTCATTCTCGGTTGATTATTACATGGATAATGATATTCCCCACATTATCGATGTAGGCCTAGTACTATTTTCATACATGAGTTTAAACTTGAGTCAATTTCCATAAACGCAGCACGCTTTTTTCAGGTAACTATTGGCATTTTAAGCGCTGCCGTAGTTGTATGGTCGGGTATTCAGACTTGGAGTTATTGTCGACGTTCAGGACAAGTAACAATCGACATGTCAACTCTGGTAGAGCTAGGATTGACTTGTTGCGGATATTTTTCAGACATGCTGTTTATTGTGGCCGCAGCAGTGGCTTTGCATACATTACTTTTTTATAAAGCTCAAGCCGTTGCTTACGTTATGTTGCCATCTGAAAATTTGGAAAATACTATAAATAAATAAATCGTTGTGGCATTTCTGCTGAAGGTAAACTTGTTCAAATTTTTAAATTCACTTCAACATGTAATTTATCGATGCAAATTATTACTGAACAGGTAGTCGAAGTAGTTAGATTAATTTACGGACAAATGAAAATCGATATATTTCTCATTGATTGGGAAAGGCCTAGAGCAACAGGCGGTGTAAATGCTGCAGAAATCCAACAACAACCAGTCAGCATCTGGAGGACGTATTTTGTTGCCAATGAATGGAATGAAATTCAAACCAAAAGGAAAACTAGTTTATTACTTCAAATGTTACTCACTTTGCTCATCTTGAAGGTATCTTATATAGAAATTCTATGGTACCTTAATAATAGGCTCATTCGATGTAAAAACGACCCAAAAAGTAACTTAGGTTTTCCGAGTTCGGTCAAAATTTTGTTTGTGATTTCCTCTCGGTGGTGTGGTGAAAAGATCACCGTAATTTCGGCCACAGTCCGTCTGTGGTTTGGTGCTTTAACGCACAGATAAGGGGGTAGGACATGAGAAGTCTTAAACCCTCCCAATGCTGAAGTAGCTCTCCTAATGTTCTGACAATAATTAAAAAATTAACCCTGTACGGAAGTAAAATCAGAAAAAGTACAATTTTTCAGTTTACAGATGCCCTAGAATACTTGTTTTTTGATCTTTCATTCTTGGTATTTTGTAAATGTTTGCCCTCTCTTTGCTTGGACAATACTTCTTGATTTTTATGCAGTAAATATGCTCATCATACAAGAATGGAAGAGTTGAAAGTAAGAAAATCAACAAAAAAATCCATACATCATCTTTTTTGCCTGATTTCCTATGTCATTTTGTCAATGAAAACCAGGCTATTAATTACGGTCTATTGACCTAAGGCAGATGAGAAGGTAATATCAACAAAATCTGTTTTGAGGTCCTATAAGACCATTACGACCATTTTTGGCCATGTTACATGTTCAGTTTTATTTTATTTTTTTCACCAAGACTAAAATCATTTACGCTGCTCGATACTGACCAAAATCGCTCCAATTCGGTCAATAGGCTTAGTTTGGCGCCGGATTAGATATATATGAGTGGGGATGACCTTGAGTTGAAATTCAAGGATGCCCAAATTTGAGTGAAGGGATGATTGATAGAAAATCTAAAGTTGTATAATATACCCAAAAATCAATATTTTGGGTCAATTAGGAAGTTGAAATTTGATATGTAGATTTAGTGTAGGTTCTGAATGTGACTTTTTGGACTTTCAATTTTTCAATCTGATTTCACCTCTTCACAACAGCGAAAAAGTTGTGTTTTTGTGTTGATTTTTCTCATTTGTTGAGTTTGTTCCTCAAATATCTCCTTTTGCAAATTGAGCTAGGAAGTTGAAATTTGGTATGTTGATTTTTTGAAATTCTTAGATGTGTCTTTTGGCGGTTTCGACTGTTTAGCCTCATTGCTTTCCCGCTACCCATACCACTGATTAAGAAAAAAGCAATGAAAAGTGATGCTTTTTTTCAATTCACATAAAATTTTAACATTTCACGAAAATCAGGCTGATAAAGCATCACTGTACGATAAAACCAAGGGACTGAACGCCCCTCCCAATTTCTGTAATACCTGCGCCTATGGGTTTCCCCTTAAAATGTTCGAACAATCGCGATTTTTTTCCAAGCAGCTCAACTTTGAAGGTTCATATTTCGAGATTGATTTATACAAAAGAGGAATCTGTTTGGGCGGTTTTTTGTAATTAGGTAATCTGAAGGAGATTTAAAATTGATATTCAAAATTTATAAAGCTCAAAGTTAAACTTTTGAGATAAAAGTTTAACTTTTCAAAATGAGTATGAAGCTTGAAATTACAATGAATGGACCTGTTTATGCTTGTTTTAACCGATGAATTTTCAAAATGGTATCTTAACACTCATGGAGGGTACAAGCATTCTCAATATTGACCAAAATTCAAAAAAAAAAAAATGGAAAAAATGAAGTGACATATCAATTTTTACTGATTCGAGAACGCTGAGTTTGATTATTGGCTGCTTTTTGTAATCCGGCCACTCTAAACGACCCCAACAGCAACGGTTTCGCGTGTAACGAAATAGAGATTTTTCAGGGGAGAAAGTCTAAATTTTTTCCATGTGTAGTAAAAATCTTCAGTTTGATTGGGGCAGACCAAGGTAGAGGGACTAGGGACAACTTGCCCTTATACCTAAGTTTTGTACATCTTTGCGGATAGGCTGGTTGAATAAAAAGAAAAAAAAGCAGACCGCTAGGAAAGACTACCAGGAGAGACCACCGGAAGAGAGCAATAAGGGAAACTGCTGAGAGAGACCGCTAAGAGACAATGCTAAGCAAGATGGCTAGGCCAGACCACTAGGAGAGACTGTGTGGAGAGACTACTGGAGGGGATGCAAGGAGAGACAGCTAGAAGAGATCAAAAGAGAAATTGCTAAGAGAGACCACTACGAGAGACTGCTATTAGAGAGAAAGCCTACTGCCCAAATTTGACCAATTTTGGACGGTATCAAACTTTAGTTTTGAAAAAAAAATATATATTAAATAAATATCAGTCATGGCTAAAAATGTTCTCAACGTCAGTAGTCGTTCAGAATTCCAGAACGGAGTTTGTTGATAACCTCCCTCCCCACCCCCTTCCTTCGAAGGTCGATTGTCTGCAATGGCTTGATTTTAATTGATAATATGGTATCGAAAATCCGGCCGAAAATGAAGTATTTAAAAAATAAACAAATAAACAAAAAACAAAACAAATGGCGAACATTTGAAATAGGTTCTCCTGTTTTTCTGAATGTTACCAATATAACTGCAAATGAAATTGTGTTAGGTTTAGTCTGTAGACGATGTTAATAAAGAATTACTTATTTGAAAAAATTTTAAACGAAAAATTTTTTGGGAGTAGCAAACTTTTTTCTGTGTAGTGTTTTGCAACATATGCTATTTGAAAGTTGCCATCTCTGCCTACCAGCTCCCTTAATATGATCAAAATTAAAAAATGAATAAAAAAATTAATTCGCACATCGATTGTTACTAATTTAAAATCGTTGAGCTTGAAAATTCATTTTCTTTTTAGATCTGTACCCTGAGTGACCACCTAATCCCCCCATAAAAATGTAAAAATATTGAAAAATAATTAAAACAGCGTGTAGTTAATCGATTCTTATAAAATTTGGCATCGTAAAGATTGAATATCAACTTACTTTCTTAGTTTCTTAATAACACTCTTCTGTATCCAGGTTTTTCAAATTTTTGGTAATTTAGAGATCAGTTTGGAGTCAATATTAACTTCTAACCCTGTACTGTTTATTTTTATTTTTAGGTTTACGGAGTAGAAAACTGGACTCAAGCGGATCCTGATATTCATTTAGAATATATTCCATACCGACCTGAAAGCTTACTGTTGCGATTTGGAGTGACTCTTGTAGTTTACTTATTCGTCTACATTTCTCAATGGCTTCTCGCAGTCGGAGTTTACGAACGGTACATTAAAAATGGTATTCAAGAATTTGTCGACGTTTGTTCAATGGCGAATGTCAGCGTGTTCATTTTACTTCAAGAAAACTACGGATACTATATTCATGGCAGGTGAGAAACGTTCTAGTCAAGATTGGTAGGTACTAGGTAGGTAGATACCTACAATGTTGAAATTATTAAAACGTATGAAAATGACATGTGTTGAAGAAAAGTTACGAGGTTGTGAATATCTGCTACTACTTCTACTTTCCTCTTTAAGCCATAAAAGGTTATGTTTTGATCAGAAAGTTTTACTTTTTGATATCTACTTTTAAAGCGTGTATACATTTTTGACGACGCTACAGCGACATGTCGATCGATTAAACAAAAAAAACTTTTCGAATGTGGGTGAAATTTGTTATGCAGCTATTTAAAAAAAAAATATACATCTATACCTGTGATTTTACATTTACAACGCTGACGTCATTGAAATATGTACGATTGGATTTTTAGGTCAGCCCATGGATTTGCCGATACTGACATGCAAACTATTCTAACTCAGTTGAGACGCGAAGAAGATGATTTAGTTGGTCACCGGGGACTTCTACCAGGAACCGAACAGCAAACCTTTCAGATTATTATTCCGACAGCTCTGAGAACATACTACAATAAAGTGATGTCACCGTTGAATATTGTACGACGAGTATTTTTTTATTTTTTTTTATTAATTTTCTATTTTATCTATTAAATTTAAAATAGGTACTTTTTAAGCGCAACTTTCACGTTACAGATAAACAATAAACATTCCGGTTCCACGTTCAGGATGAAAGCTGTAAATAACGACGATGCGGGTAGAATAGTCGACGCGTATAATAACATGAATAAGTTTCTAGCTGCATTTCTCGATCATGTAGGCGAGAATTTCTATTTGCAAATGCAGACGAGTTTTCAATTACGAGATTAATTTTTTGTTGCATTTTGCCAGGCTTTGAAAGACTTGGATTACGAAGTACGAGAAAAATTATTCGTAGAACAGCTTTTAGATATTGAATTCAGCGATTCTCTAGACCGAGGTGTTTTTTATATAGGTGAGATTCCATCTTTCTTCTTTACTCTTCTTTTTACTCGCGCAAAGCTAGAGTATACTTTTTGAAAAACTTATCATCGCATCGTGCCCATGCTATCTCGAATATTTTAATTTATTACGTAGCTTTTTTCCTCTTCGATATCTCGAGGCGGTTTTTGGTCGTACCTGGAATTAAACTTGTAAATTTCGTTACCTATAATCTAAAACTTTTTTTTGTTTTTTCTAATTTCATAATGCGTGGTTTATTAATTTCACAGATAATGGACACTCTTTCGACGGTGTATTATTCTACGGTAACGAAGGCACCCTATTCAGTTTCGATTTAATGATGTTCCTATGCATCGACGTATTCTGCCATGATATTTTATATGCTGCCATTTTAACTTCAATTATTTCTCAGGTAAGTAAGAGTTGAAAAAGGTATCCTTGAAGTACACCGATGTACCTGTGTTTTTGTCGGTTTTTTTTTTTTTTTACTTCACTTTATTACCGAATGTTTTATATTTTACAGATTATTGCTTGGTTAAGAAATAGAGGAGGTCGACGTAATTTGGCTAAGAAAACTCTTGTCGATGACAGATTTTTAATTTAATTTTTATTCTTAGCTTTAATGTAGGTTCCTGTACCTACTTGCGTAGGCTTACTCGCGTGATGACGTAATTGGAAAAAAGTTGGGGAAAACGATACACATAATTTTATTACCAACCTAACAAATAAAAAATTACGAAAAGTTGCATATTTCTGTCGCAGGAAATTTAAAGCAATTGTCCCAGTCACGTCGAGAAATTGTCGAGTTATTTATTTGAAATATTTATTTGTGTATATTTTTAATTATTTCGTACGTTTATTTTATACCTTGCAATTTAAGAATTTTTACAAATATTTTTAAATTTTGTTTCATATTTTGCAATTAAACTGTACATTTTTCAAAGTGGTTTTCTCTCTATGAAATTATCGTTAGCTTGATTTTCTATGTCATATTGTCAATGAAAACCAGACTATTACAGTCTATCGACCATCTGCAGATGAAGGGGGGAAGGGGGGGGGGTACCAACAAAATCCGTTTTGGGGTCTTAGAAGATCATTAAGATGATTTTTAGCCATGTCAGATATTTATTTTTATTTTATTTTTCACGAACATTAAAATCACATTTACTACGCTTGATTTTGGCCAAAATCGCTCCAATTCGGTCCATACGGCCAGTTTGACAACAGATTTTTTATATATATATATATATATATATATGAGTGGGGATGACCTTGGGTTAAAATTCAGTTATGCCCAAATTTGGGGGAGGGGGTGCTGAGAGGTCAAAAACGCAAAAATTGCCCCTTTTAAAGCCAATTGATAGAGAATCAAAAGTTGTATTTCAAACCCAAAAATCAATCTCTCAAGTTAATTAGGAAGAGAAATATTGGGGTTCCCCTTTTTTGACCTTGAATAAAGGCTTTTCCTCCCCTATCTCCCCACCAAAATGAGGTACAAAGTTGAAATTTGGTATGTGCATTTAGTTGAGACCTTAGATTTGCCTTTTGGGGGTTCCGACTTTTTAGCTCCATTGCACTCTTCCCCCTTCCTACCCGCAATGCTTCATTTTTTTATTTAAAGTTTTAGAAATGCGTACAGTAGAAGTAGGTTCTTGATAAGCTCCAATTTGTAATCTATGCAACTGCGAATTGTTGAAGTAATTTTAAAACCATTGAAGGGATCGAAATATGGGTGATTCTTTTTTTCAAACGTTCTGAAGGCTCCAAAAAATTTTTTTTCTCCTGCATTATGAAAATTTTAATTGGTCGAGACATTTATTTTGAAAAACTTGGGAGCTACATAATGTGAACCTCGAAATTCAGTGCATTAAATTTTCCAGACTTTCTGGAGCCTGCAGTAAAAAATTTATTTTTCGAGGAGTATTGAAATGCTCCAGAACGACCGGATATGAACTTTGGCAGCTGAAAATTTTATCCCTGCCTATTGAAACCTTTTCAAATGGATTTAAGTGGTTTTGCTGGAATTTTCACGGCCATTCTGAAGCATTTTAAAAATCTTAGAAAAATTGAAAGTTTTATCGGAGGCTCCAGAACGCTTGAAAAATGAGTTAGATTGATTTGGGAAACCTAGTATATTGCTATGTATACTAATTTTTGTTGAAAAACGTGACGCGTTTTTGAATTTTGAATTTTTTGATTTGTTCTTTCTTTTTCAATTGAAAATCAAACCAAAAAAAAATCTTTTTTTAACTGTCTGACGGGAAATTCCAGTAAAGCCACTTCGAACCATTTGAATGGGTCCTAAAAGGTGGGGATAAAATTTTCAGTTTCTGGGGTTCGTATTTGGTCGATCTGGAGCTTTTAAAAAATTCTGAAAAAGTTGAAAGTTTTGCTTGAGGCACGAGAAGGCTTGGAAAGTGGGTCAGATCGATTTGGAAAAACCAAAATTAGCATATATACCGATTTTTGTTGAAAAACGTATTCATATCCAGCCGTTCTACAGCATTTTAAAAATCTCGGAACAATAAATTTCCTGCTGGAGGCTTCAGGAAGTTTGGAAAATTTAATACGTTAAAATTTGAAGTCTACGTTATGTAGCTATCAAGTTTTTTTAAAATAAATATCTCAACATACAAAATATTTCAAAATCCTGTAGAAAAAAAAATTATTTCTAAACTCCAGAACGTCTTGAAAATAAGATAGATCGATTCGCGTAGTTAATATCAGGCAGTAACCCAATTTTATCCATTATAACTTCAAAAAATCATATTTTAAGAAATAGCAGCAGAAGATTTGGCTGCGGGGTTTTTTTCGAAATGTTCTCTCAAACTAGCTAAGTCTCACGCAAACCGAAGCCGGGCTGTTGAGAAGGTTCCCTTGTTAGATCAAAGTTATGGAATATTTAAGATTTTACTATAAATGCACATACATTGGGGCGGTGTGAAAAATAAAAAGCATGTCTCGTATTTTGACCAAAATTTTGTGTCCCCAACTCAAAGAGAGGTGAAGCCAAGAGCCCTTACAGTAGGGTAATTTTCAAAACAAAAAGTAATTTTTGGTCATTTACACCTCCTAAAAATGTTGTAGGACCCCGGTAACATAGCTAAAAAGATGCGATTTGAGATACTGCTTCTGCCTAAAGCATTTTTGGTCCGATTGGAGATCACTTTTGGCCTTCTACCAGGGGCTTGAAAAGTTACAGACCACAAAAATCAAGATTTTTTATTTAAAAAAAAATTGCAATTTAAGAGCCAATTATTACCTCAAATATACGTCCATTTTTTTTTAACTCAGAGAAGTGAATGCAGGTTGAAACAGTTGAATAGATTTGCATAGCAGTGCTGCCAACTAGAGAAATAATTTTAAGACACTCAGTCGTGAAATGTTGCCATGAAAAGAGCAATGCTTTCAATTTTTATTAAATAACGAGATTGGCAGCACTGCTATGCAAAACTTCCTAACTCCTGGTAGAGAGCCAAAGGCGGTCTCAGATCGAACCTAAAATACGCAAAGGCAGAACATAAAATCTCTAATCGCATCTTTTTAGCTCTGTGATCAGGGTTCTACACCATTTATAGGGGGTTTAAAAGACGAAAAATTACGTTTTTTTTTTCGAAAATAATCTCACTTTTTGGACTCGTATTTTCATCCTTTTTTGAGCTAGGCGCAGAAGATTTTGTATGATGGGTTTTCAACTCAAAATCAATCACCTCTGTGAGTTTGGTCAGAATACGAGACATGGTTTTTTTTTCACCTTGTCCTAGTGTACACACATATTTTGTAGGAGTTTGATTTCATTCAGCTCTTTGCACACTTTCAAAACATAAGGAATTTTGTGGTTACTTTTTTTCCTTTTATGTTATCGCGTCAGATATTCAATATTGACTATCTCGATTTTTCAACATGTTTATTTTTTAAACGATTTCATCGTCTGAAAATTTTGAATAATCCATACCCAGGCATAAAATGACTTCTGCACAAAAATTTTAGCATATTTTGTTCTTACATATCTACACATGAGTATGTGCGTATGTATGACTGTATGTGTGTTATAGAAAACAAATACAACTGGGTAATAGGTAAACCTGTAGATGTGCAAACGTACTTGCCTATACTTCACCTTGAAAATGTTTTGTGTGCTTTTATAGGTACGTATGATTATGTGAATCAATGTTTTTCATTTACACAAGTTGATTTCATATCGTGCACTCTCTCTCTCTCTCTCACTCTCACTCTTTGTGATGTTATTTTTTGTACGAAAAAAATCTAAAGTATATATTACGTACGTACCTATATTACAGTAACTTTCGT
Organism: Ferrisia virgata; assembly: GCA_900060175.1. NCBI lineage: Eukaryota > Metazoa > Arthropoda > Insecta > Hemiptera > Pseudococcidae > Ferrisia > Ferrisia virgata. Next base: position 27,238 of record FIZR01010595.1, on the reverse strand, counting down.
ACATTATGTTTGGCAGTATTTTGTATTGAAATTTTTAAAAGTGAAATAAGAGCTATCGTATGTGCGTGTTGTACTTTTAAAACATGTTGTTATGGTTTAATGATCAATTCTCAACGAAATGTGCCTTTGTAGATTGTATACGAATCACTGGATTGAACTTTTCTCTTCATCATGATCGTCAAGTAATAAACTAGGTATGATTTTAGTGATTTGAAGAATGTGAGAATTTTGATACGTTACGGTACTTAGCCATTTTACCTGTTCAAGGTTAGTAAAAAATTTCCTACCACGATATTCAAAAATTGGAATTGTATTCAGATGTAGGTACAAAGATTTAAGATTAAGGCATCCCATTTTTGTGAGAGAAAAGAAAATTTTGAAGTGGGCAAATATGAAGCTATTCTTATTCCTCCAGTTCATCAATCTTCTACAAAGAATCTAGCGATCCAGATAAGTCACCTGCAACAAATTCACATGTCAAAGATAATCAAGCCATTACCAGGGACTGCAAGCCAAAATGTGAAGCTTAGCTTTAGGCTTATAACTATTGATGACATAATGTGAAACTTAACTTACGGTTTTAAACTTCTTGTAGGTATTAACGTATAGCTTAAAGCAAGTCTCCTTAGCTTTCAGCTTTCAGCTTCTAGCTTTTGGCTTTTGAATTCAAGCTTTCGGTTTTCAGCTTTAGGTTTCAGCTTTCACATTCAAGCTTTAGGTTTTCACATTCAGGCTTTTGGTTTTTAGCTTCAAGTTTCCGGCTTTCTGCTTCAAGTTTTTGATTTTCAGTTTCAAGCCTTGGGCTTTGAGCTTCAAGCTTTTAGCTCTCATCTACAAACTTTATGCTTTCAGCTACAGGCTTTTGGCTTTCAGCTTCAAGCTTTTGGATTTTGAATTCAAGCTTTTGGTTTTTACATTCAAGCTTTTGGTTTTCAACTTCAAGCTTTTGGCTTTTGAATTCAAGCTTTCGGTTTACAGCTTTAGGTTTCAGTTTTCACATTCAAGCTTTTGGATTTAAACTTTTTGCTTCAAGCATTTAGCTTTCCACTTTTTGTTTTTATATTTTTCAAAATATTATAAAGTATGAACAATTCAATTCAAAAAACTGAAACTAAAACTAAACATGAACGGAATTGAGATTCTTTCACACTTACAGATTGTCAAAAAAAGCTGAAAAAAATGAAATTTATGGCTTGGCTTTTGGCTATTGAATGATATAAAGCTTAACTAGCTTTACATTAAAAAAAAAAGACCAGTGCCAGATTGACCACCGAAAATATAGAAAGTTCTCAATGGGCCCCCTGGCCTGAGGTCCCTTCCCCTGTAATTGGTAAAAATAACAGATTTCAACTGCCAATTTTTTCTTGTTTATCCAACTTGGTTTTGTCGCGAGGCTGCGACCCTTCTAAGCATTGCGTTTGATAGGTAAAAATCAATAGCGTAAAAGCGATGGCAGATTTATGAAACGACACTACTCCCTCCCCCGGCAGTTTTTTCTACGTAAGAATTCATTTTTACATGCGAAAAACGATAAAATTATGTATTTAGAGTTTAGAAAAACGTCAAAGTACGAATTTTCCGATCCCTAATTTTCGAAATTTTGTAAAATTTTTGCCCTCGCTTTGCTCGGTCTCATTTTTAGAAACTGGACCATCCTCATATTTGAATTTAGCGCGAAATTTCAACCCATTTCAATAGGTTACTCGGCTAGTTCAAACAAGAATTAATTTTGAGGGAGGTTTGTGGAAGAGGGTGGAGGGAGAAAACATCTATCCATATTTTCGAATTCAGCGCGAAATTTCAACCCATTTCAATAGATCACACGACTAATTTTGGAACAAAAAAAGTCAAGTTGAAATTTAATAACTACGCAACTTCAAAATTTAATTACCACGAATTGTGCAGGTGAACCTTGATCAACTTGGCGGCTTTGGATGTATGAGGATTGGATGCAACAGAATATGATGAAACAAAATATTCTCCAATCATATTTGAGGAGCTAGAGCCATAAAAATACAAAAATTCGCCAAAAATTACATTTAAAGGGCCATAAATGTTTATTGTGCAGGTGTTCAGTGGAAAAAATTATTTTTTAGCATCATAAGACACTATCCTATCGAACCCAAGTCGAATTCCCCCCCTGCCTAGATCAAAAATGACCCCTTTTTACCTCCTCCCGGCTCCATGTGTAGGATGAAATACTTTTTTCAACAAGAGGCTGACGTCGATTTTCCGCTCGTCATCTGTATAAACTGTGAGCAATTCAAAGCAATGTACAGTAAATAGTTAGTAGCTTCAGCAAAACAGTGATACCGTGAATCATTTACGTTTCAGTCGAATTCCGTTTTCATTGAAGATTGTTCAAGATTTCATGTCGATGTTGAGCTTGATCAAAACTGTGATACGTGTGCTGTACCAGTGGCTGGGTGTAATATATTTGGTTGGATGAAATGTTGCCTTTCGATGAAATATGGGTATTCTATGTGATATGATTTTAACTATCGTGAAGAAATAAGTGGGTAGGTAGGTATACTTTAAATGTGAATTGAGATTATAATTTATTGGTATGTGATCGCTATTTTTGTAATACACTGTGTAAGCCTGTCGCTGGTTTCGTTATGAAAAATTCCATATTAAAGATTGGGTGATATATTACTCGACACAAGTTTAGTTGCAGGTTCAAAATCAGTTGGGTATCTTTGAAGTTTTTTCCAATTGAGAAAGAGAAAAAAATATCTAAAAAAACGTGTTATGCCGCAGAGATACCTACAAAAGAAAATGTACGAAGACGATGTAGAATCAAAAAAATGTAGATAATAATGTATTCGAAGATCGTAACATGTTACGAATTTTATAACAGTTACAATAAATTGAAGAAAAGGGTAGGTAGTTACCTATATTCATAAATCAGAGAAATATGTTCTTGATAAATTAATCGTAGAACTTACAAAATTATTTTCTCGAATTTGAATGAGTTAGTATTTCTACGAAATATGCATAATTTAAATAATTAAGAAGAAAAAGGTACTACCAACCCATAAAATTTTTTGAATTAGAAAAAACAATAACAAAAAAATTAAAAATCACCTACTCTCATAAGTGCCACTGCACGATTAGTTATCACTTTTCTGATCATTTGAGGAAGATTTTTCCAACTCGTCGTTATGTTTTTCTTCTTTAATATTATTTTCTGTATTGTGATCCTTTTGCAAATCTTTCCCATCAATATCACTGTGTTGATCAGATGGGACATATTTTCCCTCTTCCGATACAATTTTTTGGTCATTCGGAGTATCTTTGACTTCACTATCATCTTGCTGTTCATTCATGAGAGGTTGTTTCAGATCATTTTCTGGTATGGGAGATGTTTGTGATGTACCAGTAACATAATCTTTCGTCTTGATGGCCAAAGAAGCTACACCCGGTGCTAGGTAATCCTTAAATAATGTTAAGGCGAATTTGCTTAAACTAAAATCATCAACATCTTTTTTCTTATCATCATTCTTTTTTTTCTTATCGCTATTGAGCTCGATATATTTTTCGTTTCGATAGTCCATGTGATCGACTCGCATTTCGGGATTATACCTTAACCTTTTTTCGCGATCCATAATATATTGTATTACATTCAAAGTTAATCTATTATTTTCCCAATGAGGCACTGCTTTCAAATTTAAAACATGACCTACTTTAACGAGTCCGTTATCTGATATGTGTAATTTAGCTAAAATATCATTAGTTAATGGGCAACACAGTGTACGACCCAAGGGATAGAAATCTTGTTCGAGATGTTGCCATCCAAATTCTTTGCATTGGCTGGTCAGGCAAAGCCCATCTGATACGTTTTCGTACGGGTTATTAACCGTAACGATAATTATATTATGAAACTCGGTCACTGACAAAGGGTACATTACTATTTTCCAAAATGCTAAAGGAACTCGTACAGTTTCAAATGGTCCCAAATGAATTTTTTTACCAGATAGTTCCAAAGTTCCGTAGGTACCTGTGATTGAGTACACTCCGAATAAAGCCTAAAAAAAAGAAGAAAAATAATGAAATCATTTGATGTTAAGGTGTAAGACACAAGATAGATGTATACAGGGTGTTTCTGGGTGCAAGTAAGGGATTTCAGCCAACAACTAGGCAATATATACCGAGTCTGTGTATTTATGTTTGTCTAGCCTCTGAGCCGCAGGGGTTGAGCTACTCTGACTCAAACGAATTATTTTACGATTTTTTAAAGTCTTTTTAAGCAAGTGCAGCTAGAGAACCAAAATAGATGAAGATTTGGAATTTGCTGGAAGAGAAAAAGAATTTTATCTGGATTTCCATGTAGTTAGTTTTTATAATAGCAGAACAGAGAAGCAAGCAGTTGATGAAATAATGAGAAAAACGTGCACTAAAACCTTCAATTTTTAATATTTTTGTTGAATTGTTCAAAAATTTGTTCTCATGACACATTAATTTATTTAATGTTACTAGAAAAAAAAGTTTGCTCTTTTTAATGCCTCAAATTTTATCACTCTATCTCAATTAGATGAAAAATTATGCTCATTTGAATTCTAAAAAAAAAGGAATGAATATTCAAAAAAATCAATTTTTTTCTGAGAATTTAAATGCTCATAATTGGCTTGATTTTTGTCATATTATCAATGAAAATCAGGCTATCATAGTCTATCAACGAACGGTAGTTAAGGGACGATACCAACAAAATCCATTTTAGGGTCTTAGAAGACCATTAAGACAATTTTTCGCCATGTCAGATATTCATTTTTATTTTTTTTTCCCGAACATTAAACTCATTTATTCTACTCGATGCGGGCAAAAATTGCTCCAATATGGTCAATCGACTCAGTTCGGTGTCGGATTAGATATATATGAATGGGGATGACCTTGGGTCAAAATTCAGTTTTTCCCCATTTTGGAGTAGGTGTGTTGAGGAGCCAAAAACATAAAAATTGTTCCCTTTTAAGTCAATTGAGTAGAGAATCCAAAACTGTATAAAATATCCAAAAATCAACCTCCTAGGTCAATTAGGAGAGGAGATATGAGGGGTTTTCCCTTTTTTAACTTGAAAAACGGCCGTTCCTTCCCTATCTCCCTACCAAAATAAGCTTGAAAGTTCAAATTTGGTATGTACATTCAGTAGAGGCCCTAGATGTGCCTTTTGGTAGGGGGTGAAGGGAGTCCTGAATTCAGCTCTATTATACCCTTCACAGTAACAGAAATGTGGTTTTTTGGTCACATTTTCTCATTTTTTGAGTTCTATGAGTTCGTTCCTCGCATAAATCTCCTCCAAATAGAGCTAATAGAGCTAGGAAGCTGAAATTTGATATGTACATTTCGCAGGGATCTTAAACGTGCATTTTGGGGGGTCTTGACTTTTCAGCCCATTTCACTCTCTCTCCCTTCTCCATAGCCCCAAATATGTGTTTTTTCGGTTTTTCTGATTTTTAAAGTAGCTACGAAGTTGAAATTAGATATGTACAGTCAGCAGAGACCCTAGATGTGTCTTTCAGGGGTTTAACCTTTTTAGCCCATTAGAGCCTTCTTACCCTCAATGCTAATTAGAAAAAAAAACATGGTTTCTGATGCTTTTTTTCAATTCTTATGATTACAATATGTCACAAAAATCAGGCTGGTAAAGTATCGCGAAGCGGTGCTTTTTTTCATTTGAGTGATACAGAAAGATGGAATTTGTGGCATTGAATAGAGCAAATTTTTATCATCTAATAACATTAATTTAATTGATGTATCATAAGAACAAATTTTTGAATAATTCAACAAAAATAGTAAAAACTGATGGTTTTACTGCACGTTTTTCAAATTATTTCATCAACGGCTTGCTTCCCTGTTCTGCTATTACAAAAACTAACTGCATTATAAAAATTTAGATGAAATTCTCTTTTTTCTCGAATAAATTTCAAATCTCTACCTATTTTGGTTCTCGAGCAGCACTCGCTGGAAAAACTCACATGAAATCGGAGAAAAATTCGTTTGAATAAGAGTAGTTCAACCCCTGTGGCTCAGAGGCTTGGCAAACATACATACATAGACTTGGTTTATGTTGCCTAGTCATGGGCTAAAATCCCTTACTTCTACCCTGAAACACTCTGCAGGTAGAACAAACTCATATCCTTGAAGAGAATAGCTTGGATGAAATTTATGCATATGACTTACTTGCACCAAATTCTTTATGTGCTTCTCAATTGTAGACCAAGAATTATCTCTGATTATTTTCCACATTGGTGCGATATTGCCATAAGTTAAAGCTGCTTTTTGTAATGCCGGAGTTACAAAAGAATCCAAGGGAGCTAAATAGGTCTCTACCAAATATCTCTTTTGTATTTTATGAAAGTACTTTTCTTTCAAGGCCGTATCCTTGAATAAATTATGAAATAATTTTTCTTGATATTCCTGCATTAATTTGCAAGTATGCACATTTATACCGTTATTAGTAAAGAGATACTTTTATTTGTGATTGATGAAAGTACTCAATGCAAATGTACAGTATGTACGTTGAATGATATTGTTTTGGTAAAGTTACTTACAAGCGTGTAAAATGAATCAATTTGCACTGAATTGTAGAAAAATTCTTTTCCCAATTCCTTACGTTCATCTTCGACGTTTTGAAATTTAGGTACTAGAAAAGAGACCACATCCCGGTAAATTTCACTGTTCACGCTCAAAACATTAAGATGCCTTCTATCGAATCGAATAATCAAGGCATTGACCCATTGAAAACCCTAAAATGATTGCATTTGTAAGTCTACTAGTGCAGTAGAAATAAAAGTACACCCGGACAAAATTGTTAGTGAAGGTTTTTTGGCTCATCGTACGTGAAAATGCGTTATTGAACCCCTTTTTAACTGCTTTTTGTGGACCCTTGCCCTCCCTTCTAAAATGACTTTATTGTAACATCGCAAGTGAAGTATCAAAGAACATTGAAATGAATATTCTACTTAAAATACCAACACTTCTTTTAAACCCTGATTTTTGATGCCCAAAATTTGAAAAAGCATGATCAGTAATGAATGGTAATGCGGCCCGGGCTGAAATTTTTTGATTATTCGGTGCAAGTTAGTCTTCAAAGTTTGAAAAATCACCGGTATAAATTTTGGTCCCCTATTTCACCGCTGTCCCTTCATATATAATAATTTAGTTGAGCACAGTAGATGATAAATATAACCGCATACTGAGGGCTATAGGAAGACTTTTCAGACCTTGGAAACCAACTTGCCCCGGATAGTTTGAAAATTCCAGGTACCGATTCACCATTCTCAACTGATCATGATATTTGAAAAATTACAGTTGTTTAGACTTTGAGCATCAAAAATTAGGGGTTTAAAAGAAGTGTTGGTATTTTAAGTAAAATATTTGTTATCAGCATAAAATTTCAATGCTTTCCGATGCCTCACTTGCGATTTCATAATAAGGTTACTTCAGGGAGGGGGACAGAGCAGCACAAAAAGCAGTTTAAAAGGCGATACGGAACAGCAAAATTTTTAAGGATTTTGGATATGTTTAATGACGCACCTTCAGTAGTATGATGAGCCAAAAAAAAAAACAGTCCCTCGCAATTTTGTCCGTCTTTACCTGTTTTTTCAATTTTTTCTAATATACTAAGCATAAGGAAACCGGTATAATATACTTACAGCGGATGAAACATAAATAAAAAGGGGTGTTCCTTAATGAGATGGATATATCAACATTTGACCTGAAGGGTTTCCTACGTTAAGACAGTGAAATCCGACCTATCGTCCATTGGGATGAAATTCACCCAAAATGATAGTTTGGATTTGAAACCAACTCAAATTTTTTTTTATCCGTTCCCCCACTCCGACTCGATTAACATGGCTTTATGTGCCTAAAATGCTATATGTTCTATCTCTCGAGGGGGAGGGGGTGGTCCAAAATGTTTGAAATCTTTACATAAAATATTTAAAAAGATGTATATGTGAGAATATTTTTATTATTTTTTTTGAATGTTTAGGTGGGCTAAAAAAAGAACGGGGAGATTTGAAAATTTTGAAAATAATTTTTTTTTTTTTGGGGAGGGGAAGTCATGACTGGAATTGTTTTTACAAGTTTAGTCATACCCTTAATTATGACATACATTTTTTAAGGTGCTCAGAGGAAGGTACAACAAAACGTTGAAAAAAATCAACAAAAAACTAGTTTTTTATTTCCAGTGAGCATCTTAAACAATTATATGTTAATTCAAGATATGACTAAACTTTTAAAAACAATTCCAGCGATGACTCTTCCTTAAAACCTCAAATATTCAAAAAAAATTGAAAAAAAAACATACACCCATTCGGATCAAGGTGGGGAGAACGAGTCAAAAATGTTTCGGGGTGGTTTTATGCATATCCAAATTAATATTTTGGGTGAGTTTCATCCCAATCGGTGATAGGGCTGATTTCACTTTCTTAACCAGAAATATTGAGGTTTGTTATCAAAGAAAAATTAACCTTGTGAAGATCCATATATTTTGAAAACGTCAAATTCTTGTATTTCTCGTCAACGTATATCTGAATAAAAATATTCATAGAACGTGATAATTTTGAAGTATAGTATTTTCCCAGTTGACTAATTATGAAATATATTAATTACTTAGAGATCTACTAATAGAAAATGCTACAATAAACCAACCTCAAAACCAACAAGATTCGCAGTAATTTCTAGTTGATCGGTGTGTTCAGTTCTTGTAGTTATAATAGATGGCATAACTGGTGCAGGACAATCATACTCGATGTATTCAAATTCTTCATTATTGAAATTCATCGGCGGAGTTTTGTCTTCTTCGGGAGATTTTTTTTTCTCCTTATTATTTTCATTCAAATTTGTAATACCTTCAGAATCTCTGATAAATAGAGTATTCTTGGTTCTAGAGAGCTGCTCATTTAATTGCTTCTCTTTATTTGTTTTCGAAGGGCAAACAAAAAAGTAATCGATGAAATTTTCATCTTTTATAGATACAACAATCGGAAAATTTGCTATGGCACAAAATCTCTTATTATCCATGCCTAACACTAAAGAAGGGTATCGTCCTTCGGATTCTGCAGAAAGATAATTAAAACGATATCAATATCATCTGGTTATTGTTAATTTAAATTTAAATTTATGGCATCACATGAATTAATTAATTAGCGATTATCAAGACGCCCTCTTTGACCTACAGGTAGTCGAACAAATTTTGTCGACTTTTTAGTTAGATAAATTGGCAAGAAGAGGTGGCATCTCTTGTTACAGGTATGTTGGTGATTAAATTTAATGAAAAATTTGTTCGGAGAGGACCTCCGATCACCCCCAGCGTTATAACGTTTGACGTCAAAAAAATACATGTTAATAGAGATAGCTAGTGTATGAAACTTTAAACTATGAATACTTTTACCTGGATTGGATACTCCCATAAATTTATTGTAAACTCTTTGCAGTGGCCCAAACATACATTCTCCATCAGAATATGCACCGAACAAAAGCAATAAGGTGAAAAATGATAAATATCTCATTTTCAGAAACCTATGTTGAATGATAAAGAGGTGTTAATCACAACCACCGAGAGGTACATGTACCTACCTATTAGAAAATTATTCGATTACAAGTTGTACGAAAAAATTAATTTTCGTCAAGAACTTCTGTCTCGTATTAAAAATTGATTCAAGTGTTTTTCAACATTCGACAAGGTGTCAGATATCGTGTACACGTAAATTTCGTCACGACAAAGTTTGCGGTGTATAAATTTTTATTACTTTTCGTCGACTGTTAATGAGTCATAAGTTGTACAGCAATAGACATTTCGTAGCCACGTATAAGGGTTGCGCATTGTAGATACGTTGGTATCTAGTCTACAGTATAAGTATTCAAATGAACTGTGCCAGTGCCACCCTAATAAAATTTGTAATGGATTGCATATCTCAAATTTACATTTTGTAATAACAAACACCAAGAATTTAATTTCAAGTATAAAAACACACTGCCTATTATTATTAAATTAGTTATCAACAATAAGTATTGAAAATCGTTAACTTATTGCTTTGAAAAATCCTCCCTTGTTTTAATTGAGTATCAAATCGAAGACTTATTCTAAATGAATCAAACGAGCAGATGCTGCTAAATTTTTCACTACAGCATTATTTTTCTCATCGTTTGAAAAAAATGGCAAAAAAGTGGATACAGCACGTGGCACAAAAGGTGATATATAATCAGCGACTACTGAAAGTATTCTTGTAATGCTTATTTCATCTCCAGCTTCATCCTTATTTTTACTTTTGATTTCTTCTTCTAGTAGAATGTCTTGGTTCCGATATTTGCGATTATCAGCTCGTACGGTGGGGTCAACATGCTCATGCTCCTGGTCTAGTATAAATTGTGCTACATTCAAAGTTAATTTATCATGATACCAGTGTGGCATTTCTTTTAAATTCAAAACTTTATCCAATTTAACACGACCACTAATTTGTAATGTGTTTAAAATATCTTCGGTTACTTTACAGCAGATTGTGTAACCAATGGTGGGTTCATTCTGCGCAACGTATTCCCAGCCTAATTCTGCACACTCGCTTACTTTACAAAATGGACTCGGTGTTATACGGTCACGCGGATTATTATAGGTCACTATCAGGATGTTATGAAATTGGTGAGATTTCTTCGTGTATGAGATGATTTTCCAAAATGCCAGGGGTATTTTAACATTTTCATTCGTTTGCAGATAAACATCCTTTTGATTATGGTAGAATGAAAGTGTTCCATAAGTTCCTGTTATTACAAATACTCCGTAGACTCCCTGAAAATTATAATTTGAGATTGTGTAGTATTTTGCTGTATTTGCATAATATTCAGTAGTTTTTACTCGTACAGAAAGTATGCAGTAAAGTGTCACATAAATTTAGACCCATGCTACACATGGCTCAGTAACAAGATGCAATATTGGCAAGAATGAAGAAACACGTTTTCAACTTTGAAGATTGTACAAGTATCTTCCATAATGTGCAAACGTGGTATTTTGTTATTGCACCGCCTTATAAACAAAACCGAGTTAACAATTTCACCAATTTTTAAAAATATAAACGCGTAGTTTGTCAATGGCTACTGACTTCCCCACACCTGATGAGTAGCTCTCCTTTTAAAGAGTAGAATGCGCTGCTCTGCAGTCTTTGATTTTTTTTTGGTAAGGCTAGACAATGGAACTTTAAGATGCCATCTGGTGGCTCCATGAGTAAGTACAGGGAATTGCTAAATATTACTCACGGTTTATCCTATAGAGGCGTTGATTAAGTGATCACTGCACCTCAGCTATGGTTTAGAATATAGACACTGGAACTACGAGGTGCCCATCTGGTAGTCCCAAAAATAAGGGGGATCAGTAAATAGTTACTCATGGTTTATCCTGTAGAGGCGCTGATTAAGTGATCACTGCATCCCGTCTGTTGTTTAGAATGTAGACACTGGAACTACAAGATGCCTATCTGGTGGTCCCAAGAGTAAGGGAAATCTGTGAATGGTTACTTATGGTTTATCCTATAGAGGTACTGATCACTCTGTCTCAGCAGTTGTTTAGAAGATAAGCTTCCATTCAGAGTAACTTTTTCTCAAGATCAAAACCAACAGCACTACATAACTTTGCGACAATGCAGACAAACACTGAGATATAAATTAATTGAAATGCAGAAATTTCAGAGCATGCTTCTGGGAGATTTAGTGAACAGCACTCCTAACAGCTGTAGTAATGAACAACTTGATACCTGGATTTAGTGTAATCCTCTTACCACTGTGACCTGCTAATGACCATCTTGTAGTTCCAGGTCTACAGTTTAGAACCTCGAAATAACGTTTTTCCCTGACCAAAACTAACAGCATTAATGACTTTGTGGCAATACATATAAACTCCAAGATCTCAACCAATCAAAATGCTAAAATTTCAGAGCGTGTCTCAGCAGTATTTAGTGGACAGTGCTCCTAATTTTCTGATATTTTCTTACCACATGTGACCTGCAGTTAGGCATCCAGTAGTTCTAATGTCTATATGCAAAACCTTCAAGAGCACCCTGAGCATGGGCAAGTGAAAATATCACCCATTCGCACCAGTTTCTTTTACGCATAATTGACCCTCGTGTCCAGACTGAAATGAGTACTGAACACGAATCTCATTCTGAAAATTGCCTCAAACGAACCAGTTTGATATGAATCTGTTTCATTTCAGAAATTTAGAGTGGAGCTGTTTTTGAGGTCTTAATACGAATCTAAATTTTAAAAATGACACAAATAAGAAGGGCGAGCATCTTTGAGATGACACAGCTCCACCATGAGTTCCATAATATCTAAATACTACTTTTTTAGAATGTTTCAATTGTCTCTTTTTTCAGGTGGTTAGATAAGGGAGAAAGAAAACAATTTGGAAATGACATGGGATGAAAATGTAAAAATTTGAGGTCTTCAATTTTACTCCATATCCTTCCCCTCAATTGATTTCCAAGACCAAAGATTTTCAAAATCTTTTTAAAATTATGAAATTAAGGTGGACTTAATACGAATCTTTATACGCCGACAAGAAGTGGCCATTACAAATGGCTCAAATCTAGTTTAGCAGCCTGCAAAGATGTTTAATTTTTTGAACAGTTTTGAAATATTTTAATTTTGTGAAGAACATAATATATTTTCAAAATTTGATCAGATGTTAGATTTGGGTGAGTGGGTAATTTCGCAAGGAATAGCTGAAATCAGTGAAAGATACACCTAGGATCCCTATTGAATCTTTGTGGCAAATTCTATTTCCTTCGATTATTTGGAAGGGGGGGGGGTGTAGATAGGTGTCGCACAAGTGTAAGAAATAGTAAAAACTTCTTGTGTTCGTTCTTTGGTATGTTTATAAATATTAGATAAATGGGTAATAACTCACTTGAACTAAACGATTTACGTAGCTTTCGACTTTTAACCAAGAATTATCTCTGATATGTTTCCACATTGGTGCAATATTACCATAAGTTCTAGCAGCCTTTCCTAGAACAGGATGCACAAAGCTATCTATTGGAGTTAGATGAACTTTCACAAGTATCCTATCTTGAGTCTTATCAAAATATTCGCTCAATAAAGGAGTTTCATTATATAATTCTTTAAACACCTTCTCTTGATTTCCCTGAATAAGCAAGTTTTCATTTTTAAGCGATTTTTCTCATCGATATTGTGCCATTATAGTGTAACTATAATAAATATGTTACTCACAACGCTATATGTGCGTGCAATATCATAATCTTTGTAGAAGTAATCTGTCCATAAATCATCTGGTAGGTTTCTTAAGGACTCCATTGTACTTGGAGCATTAATATTCATCCTATCGTTGTACATTTCGCAAGTAACACTCAGTACATTGCCTCCTTTTCGATCATATCGAATGATCAACAGATTAAACCATGCGAATAAATCCTATACATATGATTTAGTAAAAATTGCACCAATATTATGAAAAAGCGTCGAAAAAAACAGAGCACCAACCTTATCTATTCCCATTGCTTGGTTTCCGTAATCTAAAACCTGTAATTTTCCCTGTTCCTTTATGTAAACCTGAAAATGAAATCGCTACAGAGTAAAAGTATTTAAATTATTTAGATCTTTTTTAGCGTTCATCTCTTGTATAATTAAATGAATACATCGAATAGAAGCGTAACCCCTCTTACACTTTCTTTTGTGTTAAATGTAGATAATTTACATATCGCAGAACTAACCTCATAACCTACGAGATGAAATTCAATTTCCAAACCATTTTCTGTGTTAGTAGCGAGATGTTTTATAGAGGGCTGAACTGGTTTCTTACAACTGTATTCTATGAATTGAGAATCTTTCTTATCAAACTCGCTCATATCCTCAGCCTTCTTTTTATCAGTTTCTTTATTTTTTGGATTCTCGTAAGATCGTCTTATAAATAAAGCATTTTTAGTTGCGGAATATTTTTCGTTTATTTCCTCTTCTTGTTTGGATTCCGCAGGACAGGCGAATAAAAATTTATTGAAATTCGCAGACATTCGATTCGTAACGATTGGAATATTAGCTATGATACTATTCATCGATTTATCAATAACTGCTAACACAAGAGCAGGGTTATCAGCATCTGCAAAACATAAAGTGCATAGGTAAATGTATAGGTTTAGGTGCCCAGTAGATAGTGCTGAAATCAAGTACCTATAAAAAATTTTTCGCGTTTCAAATATTTATCACTTTACCTACCTGGTGATGTAACAAAATGGGACGAAATCATATTCGTAAATCGATTATCCCACAGCAAACTTCCTGTCGTGAATTTTACATTGGAATAAACACTGAACCATAATAATACTATATCGATAAATGACCCTTTCTTCATTTTGAAAAAAAAATATTACTTAAATGTTCAATGTTCATCCGAACTATGTCATACCAATGCAGGAAATGTTAGATACGTAGATCTAGCTATCTTGTCACCATGATCTATAGTTCGTTGTTAAAAAAAAAATAATAAATAAATAAATTAGATGGTGGTTCTGCGCCTAGCACTTGACTGCAAATGATTTATGAAAACCAAAGTACATTTCTTTATGAAGATTTATGCATCGCAGATTAATTTTGACAGATACATACATATGTAGGATTGTAATAGTCAACGAATATTTCATCATCAAGTGACATTTTAGAACAAAAAAAAAACGTATATCTAGGTAAACAAGTTTCCTTCGGTTTTGTAAATTATGAAAACTCTTCATGAAAGTAATTATGAACCATTTGTCATTATCTATCTACCTACAACTGTTGTTCACTTTAAATTATTGGCTTTTTCTGTTTTTTTTTTTTTTTTTTCTACATCACTACCTAATGTGATAGACGACTTCGTAATTCACTTATGTAGCAACCAAGGGTTAAATTATTCATAAATCGACGTAAATATCAATAATACGAAGAAAAATTACGCTTTATCTTACAATACAGAGAGAATCTGGATGAAAAAATAAATTTGTTAACATGACTTTTTTGAGCTGAAATTTCTCCTTATAAAATGTTAGCCCCCCAGCCCCCACTTTCATCAGGGAGGCTTCTATTAGCCCCCAAGTTGAAAAAAATGTTGATACATTCTCTTTCCAGAAAGCTGAATCTCACCGGATAGTTTGTTTTTGAGTTGGAAGCCCGTAATCATTACAACAAAATTTATTGAAAGTTGACAAAACAATGATTTTCTAGACGTCGAAAATTACAATTTTTGAATTTATTAATTTACATAGCAGCAAAATTGCAGAGTGCGAAATTTCCAATTGATGTCTATTATTAAATTTTTGATTAGGGTAACAGTTCGTGATATAATTAAGAAGTAAATAAAGATTTTGTGTCTTTATCGCAAAAATCGTTGACTCTAGAAAACATTTCAGAGAACATAATCGATTGAAAATTTCATTTTCTATAATTTTGTAATAATGTAAATTTTTTCCAAGATCCATCGTTCTTGGTATCTCGAAATGGATATATGTAATTGAGAGGAGGGGGGAGGCTGTTACAATTTTTTTCGTCTTGTTTAAATGAAAAAGAACGTAATTTTTAAATATGGTGGACATACTTCCAAAGACGGTATTTCCTAGATTAAAAAAAAAATTGTACAGTTCGATAAAAATAACAAAATACCCAGACAAAATGGTAAAAAAATTTTTCAACTTACTGAGCTGACGGGGTGAGGATGGTGGTGACACCCTCCAGCCAGTTGAGAAAGTTGGTAAAAAACTTGTAAACTGTAAAAAGTTGGCAAAGAATTGGTTGGGAACAACAGAGAAAAATTGTTTGAAACTTCTAAAAACACAATTTTAGTGATAGAAAAATGATATTTTCAAAATTTCGCCCTCGTTTTGCTCGGGCACATATGTATCTACCATTTGTTTTGTTTTTGTCCAACTTGACAAAAACTTCCAAAAATGCAATTTATTTTTCATATCATAAATTTACAGATTACGTAAACAATAGTGAATCATTTCCCCTTTTCTTTTTTATTAAACAACTATAGCATATAATACAAAAAAAAAAGTTCATTCATGAACCTGTTACCCTCTGTTTGATCATAGCCCAAAGCAATACTTCTATGACACGTACTAAAAAGGTACATGTGAATATTTTTGATTTGATAAGAAAGAGCGTGATTTCGTTTCAGCACCATCTCGTAGCTGGATCCCAAGTTTTTATCATTTGTGACCCCAAAAAGGAGCGCTAAATATTTAACACTATACGAACTATGTATAGTATAGGTTAATCTATGGTTATATCTTTTGTTCTGATTGGTTCATTTTTCATCACAAGATCATCACATAACCATGAGTTCATAGTGAAACATGAAACCCTCACAAAACTGGTTCACTTTGTAGATTGAGTCAGTTCCAGAGACGGGTAAAAAGACCTTCTTTATTGCAAAATTTATTACCCATAATCCTTTTCTTAGCACGAAAAAGGATTCAATTTTTTATTAAGGTTGCAAACAAATGACCGTTACATTCATTTTATCAGTATGATTTTCCATGGTAGCAGAGCACGGTTTCGATTTTTATCTATTGAAACTCCAATCTCGCTAAACTTTATAGTACACGTAATCGAACGATTTCATTGTTTTTTTGATTCATCTTACTGGGGCCTCATTGCATCGGACTATCTACTCCTCAACTTTGTTTTTTTTAAATGCCAACAGCTCTTAGTGAGGGGGTTTTAAGTATTTTGGGGCACCCGATATAACTTGTAAAATTTTTACAAGCTTTATGTGAAATGTGAAATATTTAATCAATTTGGCTCGTATTGGAAATGTTTTAGTTCTGCGAAACATTTGTCAATTTTCTCACATTTTAAAAAATACCTACCTAAAACAAAATTCAAATTATCTATTTTCTCTTTATACTGTACCTTATATATTAACATATGATTTTCCACTTATTTTATCATCAATCATCCTATCTTTTCTTTATTAATAAATCTTCTTTTTGGTTTCAGCTTATTTAAAATTAATTTTCGCTGTTCAGAGGTTGTTCGTACTCCGTCTTTATCAAATTCCCACGCTCTATGAACCATTTCATCCATCTTTGACGAATCGTTCAAATTTAAAACCTTTTCTGGTCGTGAATGATCTAAATGGTATATGTCTGAAAGTAGCTCGTTTGTGAATTCGCAACATATAGTACGACCTTTGGTGTAATCTTTTTCTTGAATATATTCCCATCCATATTTCTCACATTCGTCAATCTTACAAATGGTATTACCAATGTCTTGGTACGGATTATTAATAGTCACAATAAGTATACCTTGAGATACTGGTGATTGTAATCCGTATGTTACCAGTTTCCAAAAAGCGAGTGGTACTGGTAATTTTTCATCGGCTAAGAATATTTTTTTGCCATTCAGTTCCAGTGTTTCATACGTTCCAGTAATTACAATTATATTTATTAGAACCTAAAGACGGATAGGTTTACTTTATATTTATAGGTATTGTAATTGAAATAAATTTTGAAACATCAACTGAGCTAGGATCAATTTTGAACTAATACTTACGTGAGATAAAATATTAATATAATCTTCAACCTTGCGCCAAGCCTGATTTCTAATAGTTTTCCACATTGCAGCAACATTACCATAAGTTTTAGCTGATTGTCTTACAGTAGGAGTAACAAAACCGTGTAGAGGAGCTAGATGTACTTTCACTAAAACCTCTTCTTCTTCGGGATCAAAATATTCTCTCCATCCGTCGTCATCATTAAACAGGTTTTGAAATACGGTTTTTTGATTTTCCTAAAATTTTCCATTCTGTGATTTTTACCCTTATTATCAGACTGTGATATGGTTTTAAAGAACGCAGCATGTGACTCACAATTTCGTAGAATTGGGCTATATCGATGTCAGAAAACATGAGTTTTTTACCCAAATTATGATTTTCGAATGATTCGTTAATTTCTGGCGAGTATGTGTCTTCATTGTATTGTACTTCGTGAAATACACAAACTACACGCATCTCAGACTCTCGATACACAACGGTGAACGTCCAGAAAAATTTATCTCTCTGAAATTTAATGATCGTTATTGAAAGTTGCCAAGAAAAATACTAATTTGTTGTAGGCCTAATGTTCAATTGTTCATATTAATTTTTTGTTATTATAAAATATTACTTCATTAGATGCATCTTCTAAACGATACAGAAGTACAGAGTCATATTTTCCCATGTCAATCTGAAAAAATGACGTTTCCATTAGAAGTATATGAAGGAGACGGGCATTTTTGATAGGTAGACCTTGGACACAGGGCAGAGTTAGCCGGAGAAGATTGGAGCTGAGAGGATTGAGATTCAACCTTTGGGAAATGATATTTGTATCAATTCCCACTTTTTGAAAAGTCCAGACTTAGGAGGGATACTAAGTTTTCCTTCTCTCTGATGTATTTCAATAAACCTGACACCTAATCATTTACAATCTATACCTATTCTTCTGGAAAGAGTGGGTGCTATGATGGACTTACTTCTGGTGTTTTTTTCTTTTTTTTAGAAATCTGAAAATGTAGACGCCGTCAAAGAAGCAAAGATTGCCAAACTACGCGATCTACCATGAAATGCAACTGATCGCAATCTTGGTGAGTTTGTGAGCAAAATAGGAAATAAGCTTTGATGCGATTCACTATGTTGAAACGCAAGACAGTGAACAATGTTACTTTTCCTTACCTATCCTCTACATCGTAACTACGTTAACCCCTATTTATTATTCTATGTAATTCCATCGCGTTTGTGATCTTATTCTGCTGCGATTCGGTTCGATTAGCTGCGTTCAAATGCAGTAAATCGTATTTTCGTACCTTCTGCTATTTGTAGCTCGGGTATTTCAAAAAATAATGTGGTAAAAATCTTAAAAATGCAACTTTATGGTTAATCAATGAAAATAGGTATTTGGGGCAGGTCAAATTTTGTTTTTTTGTTTTGAATTTTAATAAGTTGTGATATCACAACAGTTCGTTGAGTAACCTCAAAACAATTCGGTAAAAACTGCAGCTTTCTAAACCAATTTTTTTCATTTATATATACGAATGTTAATTGTACTTGTGGCATCAAATTATTAAATTAGCAGACGTTTAGGCACCAAGATTTACATTGTGGCACTAGAAGATGGTGCCACAATGATACATGGTTAAAATTCCCAGGAACCTGTATACTAATTTTTGTGTTTGTGGCACTTTGTGCCTTATCATATATTTTTTGAAAATTAGCAAAACTTTGGAGTCAGTTTTACAAAATTCATAAAATTGCAGTTGGAAAGCTGAAGTGATCTCACAGTTTGAAGATTTGAAAAAAATAAAATAAATGAATGGTCCACCCTAGTGTACATTTATATGTCTGCTTACCTCAAATCCAACCACGTATGATATATTCGAAGAGTTTCCTTTTTGATTTCTAAAAATATATGGCCTAATTGGCTTCTGACATTTGAATCTTCTTGCATCTTCCATAGCATTTATCCAAAGCACTGCATTCTCCGAAGTTAAATCTTCCTTCACCAAGTTATCAGTATTTTCATTGTGTGTTATTAAATTACTTTGATTTCGGCTTTGCACTGAATTGGCATCACTATCTGTATTTAGGGGAACAATAAGTTTATCTTTTTGAACAGAAGTTTTGGTATTTCCGGGTTCATCTTCATTGCCTAAATCTTTCTGCTGACTTGTATTTCCTATTAATTGATTAGTTTGTTTGGCTCGTTCTTCTTTAATGGATATGTAATTCGTTTCAATAACAAGAGCCTGTTTAGTCTCTGCAGTCCCACTTTTCACCTTTTTTGATTCGTTTACTGCCCTTGTCCACGGACAAGCAAATAGAATGTTGATGAATTTGTTGTCACGAATATATTGATTGAAGAGCATTGGATTGCTAATAACAATGCAGGATGGGTGCTCGTTAGCATTGAGAACCAACAAATCAATGGGATCTGTAAAAGAAATTAAACTTCATTCATTGGTAGATAGTTTTACAATGCGATGTCTGTAACTGAAAATTATCGCACTTACTTGTGGAAAACTGATCATCATCTAAATCTAGAAGCTGATTATCGTCTAAACCTATTTAAAAAAAAAAATAAATTTATTACGCAGAATCAAAAAAGTTGAGTTTGTTTGCCTTTTAAACTTGAATGATGAGATAAGCTGAGGGTACCTAAGTAAAATGCTTATATGTAATAGGTAGCTATAGTTATTTCTTTTTATGTTGATTAAGCGTTAGCTATTCAGTAGGTAGGTAATATCTAGGTATATAATTTACTCGTTTCTAGTATCTGCTGCTGTCCAGAGTTTGGTATTAAACCAATCCGAGAAAAAAAAGGAATCCAGAGAGAAGGAAAAGCGAATACTGCCAGTACTTTGTTAATTAATAAATACAATGTGAAAATAGTAATATTCTTCATAATGTCAAGTTGGATACAAATTATAAAATGTAAAATATATTAATGGATAAGCTCTTCTGAAATTTCAAAATAGAGAATGAAGCAGATTTAGTAAATATAGTAGGTAGATATGTAGGTAGGAAGGAAGGTATAAGATACATATGTTAATTTCGTTGAAATGCGTAAGCACGGTGGATTTAAACCTTGAAATACATAGCTGAATATTACGAGTATTTATAGGTCCATCACCAGCTGTATAAATATCAAAAATATACATGCCATTCAGAAGACATCAGGTATAAACCATTCGTCTAAGATTCATTGTAACGCATAAATGTTTCGAATTTTTAAAATTTTAAACTCTGATATGTTATCAAGGGTCATCTGGGGATTTTTTTTCGAATTTTTTTGATTATATTTTCATAATGGAATACGTATTTCACAACTCCAAAGCAAAATATTTACGTTTTTTCAAACCTGAAATAACGAAAAAAAGATTTGGTATGCTGTGTAATAGACCCATATTTTATAACTGTAGGTATGATTTTGAACATTTTTTTGGCTATGGAAAACCTTCAAAAATGCGAATAATTAATATTTTTATTTAATTTTTTTGCAAAGTCCATTACATTGAAATATTTTTTTCTCATAGAATATGTTCTATTGAACTTATTTATACTTGATTGTCTTCCTTCTTAGTTCTTACTCCAATATATTTAGTTGTATGACTTTTGATTCGGTATCCTTTGGAAACACAGTCGGACGATTGATAAATTCAAAGTGCACTTATACAAAAGAAAAAACTTTAAATTTGTATCCAGCGAGTTAAATAGTATGGCTGTTGTAATTGTTCACACACTAATTTTAAGTGAATTTGAAATTTTCAATTTTTTGTAAAAAATAACTTGAAAATTGTGAAAAAAATTGGTTTTTGAAAATTTGAGTGGACAAACCAAATCGTGCATCAACCTAATTCCCCCTTCCCCATCCGAAATAAATCCACATACTCGGCTCAATACAGACTAAAATGGCTCAAATTCCACCAGTTGGTTTATATTGGAGGTTTTTTTCCAAATGTAAAAAACATTGATCTATTTCAAATTAAAATCAATCACAATTATTAAAATAAATTAATTGAAAAAAAAAGTAAAGTCATAATGCGATATTAAGTAACATTATTTGCTAGTAGGATGGTTGTTCAACTTTATGAAAGAATTTGGAAGCATTTACCATAGATTTCACTTCCACATCTCCTATTTGAGTTGGTTTGAAGAATAGAGAGAGTGAGTCATGAACCATATCTGCCACTCCCAACAGATGTTTTTCAATATTCACCGGAGTAGGGTTCTTTATGACTGGGTAATCTCGATGAGGTAATAGTTTCTATCGGACTGCCCATCTGAGGGTGAATGTATTTTCCTCTTCCCATCAGCAGCACCAGATATTCAGTGGAAGTTGTTATATTAGAGGCTGGTTAAATGTATATGAAAGGAGGTAACTTTGGCTTAATATTTAAGTCTTTCCAAATTTAAATGAGGGGTGCTTAGGGTTAAAAATAGCTAAAATTGTTCGCTTTCAAACCAATCGATAGAGAATCAAAAGCTGTATAGAATACCCAAGAATTAGTGGTGTAATGAGGGGGAAAATTAGTAATGTTACTGTACGCATAAAATTTGAGAAACTTTTTCTCATTGCTTCGTTCCGAAATTAAAATTTTTGTCTCATTTGTAATTACAGTTTAATGAGAATTCTTGGAGAATTTAATGAAATTTTACTTCTGGTGTTCAGTAATGTTCTGAAATATTCACAAAAGGAGTAAAGAATAGAAAAAAAAATACAATTGTGCATTTCCTAACATTTTTTTTAAACTCAAAGGCCCTCTGACATAAATTATAGAAAAATATTGGAGGGAGGAGGGCGCTGCTTCGAGCACACAATTTCTTTTTATGCCACCGCCAAGATCTCCCTAAGTAAATTAAGAGGACATGTAGAAATGAAAGTTTTCAAATAACAAATGGATTTGATTGAAGATTTTTTCAAATTTTGAAAAATTTAGATAAGAATGTTCCTCTATTAACTCGAGGTCGTAGTTGCCAAGATATGCTTGCCAACTTTTTTTCTATGCAGAATTAAATCAAAATAATCACTTCGAAAAATTTCAATAGCGATGCTTTTTTTTCCCAATCAGCATTGCAGGTATGAAGGGTTTAATGGGGTTAAAAATTCGAGGCCACCAAAAGGCGCATCTAAGGCCTATACTAAATGTACATACCTAATTTCAACTTCCTATCTCTATTTGGAAGGGACTTATGTGAGAAATAAATTCAAAAAATGAGAAAAATGAGAAAAACTGATAAAAACCACTTTTTTGGGGCTGTAAGGGGGGTGTAATGGAGCTGAAAAGTCGGAACCCTTAAAAGGCACATCTGAAGCCACAACTAATTGTACATACCAAATTTCAACTTCCCAGCTGAATTTGGCATGGAAATAGGGGAGGAGTAGCCCCTTTTCAAGGTCAAAAAGGGGAAAATCCCCATATCTCTCTTTCTAATTGACTTAGGAGAGGCAGTTTTTGCATTTTAGAACCCTCCGCACCCCTCCTCCAAATTGAGGCATAATTGAATTTTGACCAAAGTTTATGTTTATCCCACTCATATATATCAAATCCGCCACTAAACTGAGCCGATTGACCGAATTGGAGCGATTTTGGTTAGTATCGAGCAGAGTAAATGATTTTAATGTTTGGGGAAAAAAACTGAAAAAAATGATTATCTGGTATGGCTAAAAACATCCTGGTGGTCCTTTAACACCCCAAAACGGCTTTTGTTGATTTTCCCCTCTCATCTACAATTGGTCGATAGACTATGATAGCTTGGTTTTCATTGACAATATGATATAAAACATCAGGTTAAAAATGCAATTCGTTGCCAAGTGAATTACACATGTTAGTTATCTTATCTATCCGCTAGATTGCGACTGCGTAGACCGATACTTTCTGTGCAATCCTATTGTGTTTGTTAGCAAATCTCGTTTCGATTCGCAGCGTTTATCGCATTCTTGTACCTCCTGATGTTTGCAGCTTAAGACAATGCCGATTTTTTGAATTCAAAAATTAAAAAAAAAATGAACATCCAACAAGTACCTATTTATTTGTAATATTTTACAAACATCGCATATAGTTTTGATAAAAAGCTTTCAAAAATAGGTAAAAATAATGAATCTGAGTCATGGTTATTCACAAATGGAATGGGGAATACCAGGCTCGTGCGCAGGATTGGTCCAAGGGGAGGGGGTTTCAATTTCCAATGCTCACAAATTCCAAAATTTAATATTGTGTAAAAAAAATTCAAGGGCCCAAACATAGCCAGGATGAAAATTTCAGAAAAAATCGTATTTTTAATCATCAAAGAAATATTCGAGGAATTTATACAATTTTTTGGACTTGAGATAGCCCAATTTTCCGGAAAAATTCATATGTTTTTCCTGCATGGAAGCGGGTTTTGACCCCCTCCCCTCTCTTGCACATAGGCCTGGGGAATACTATTCAATAATTAAATTTAAAAATGATACAACGCCTATTAGATTTCATATCAAGAACTTACTAGAGTTTTTTCAATTACATCATCGCTGTTTTGTGGTGCTCCAAATGAACGCGAAAACATCGAAGACCATAAAGGAAGCGCATAATTTTCGTACATTAAAGACATTAATTTTCTTAAAGTAATTTCCTCGTCTTCTTCATTATTATCAGGTAAAATATCATTATTTCTGTAAATTATATCGTCGACTTTCTTATCAGTATTTTTTCCATTGATTCGATCCTCGATGTAATTTTTCACATTTAAGGTTATTTTATCATCTTTCCAATGAGGCACTTCATTTAGATTCAAAACACCTCCTTCTTCAACGCAACGTTTCATTTGTAAATCATCTAAAATTTCTTTGGTAAGTTTGCAGCACGTTGTTCGGCCATTAGAAATTGTACTTTCTTGAATAAATTCCCATCCAAATTCTTCGCATTGATCAACCTTGCAAATAAAATCGTCGGTATTTTCGTACGGATTATTATTCGTCACAATGACTATGTTATAATATACATTTTGCGCCGGAGAGTACGATACTATTTTCCAAAATGCTGCCGGCACTTTCACAGTATTATCATCAGGTCCGATGTATATTTCTTTGCCAGAAAGTTTCAATGTTCCATAAGTACCGGTAATTTTATTCACCATTCTCATTCCCTGCACGATAAAATTATCCATATGAATTACGACAAGATGGGCATTGGACTAGATCTAATGTCAGAAATATGAATTGAGCGCTTACTCGAGCCAAATGTTTTATATGAGTTTCGATGTTGAACCAAGAATGCTTGTAAACTAAGCTCCACATTGGTGCAACGTTACCAAAAGTTTGACCCGCTAGTCTCAAAAGCGGTATTCCAAAACTATCCAATGGGGCCAAATGAACTTTCTGCAGGGATCGTCCTTGATCCCAGTCAAAATATTGGAAATCCATTTTTTTGTATTCTTCAGCAAATAATGTTGAGAATACAACGTCTTGATTTACCTGTGTCGATATTTAATTCAGTGATTGTGTGGTAAGGTGGACTTGAATTTCAGTGATTGGGTAAGTAAATGAATATGGCTACCTGTCCGTATAATAGTTCTATGTGAAAATCTTTTTTATAAAAAATATCTTCCCCTAAGCTGTAATCTTCTCGAATTTTCTGCAACGCAAAGTCAGGATCATCATCGTCAGACAGTTCGCCAGAATTGCTGTTATAAGATAGTGTACTGCTGAAAACGCTGATCACATCACGTTTTTCAGGATTGAATGCAATAGCATACAAGTTAAACCAAGTAAATTCCTAAAAAAAAAAATATACCATACTATATCGTGAGTAGGCATAATTAGATAGGTATTTATCATAAATAATTGATTATTTGAAAATAAACCTCGCCGATGATCCCTGCAACTTCATAATCTTTCACAGAGCAAGACTTTTTTCTATTTCCTAAGTCAATCTAAAAAACAAAACAGAAATTGAACTTTACCAAAATCAAAGAATAAGAAAATAAAAGCGAATTAAAGCGTACCAACCTTATAGCCCACCAGATACAATTGAATTTCTGGATTTTTCAATCTCCGAGTGCCTATATTTATTATAGATGGTCGAATTGGTTTTTCACATTTGTGCTCTATTATTTCATCTTTTACACCAGATTTTTGACTAGAGTTCCTCTTGTTTGGATTAACATAAACATGTTTTATGGACAACTCTGGTATAGTTTTCGATTGTTCTTCGCTTAGTTGCTCATTTTCATCCGAGTCAGTTGGACAAGCAAATAAAAATTCTTGGTAGAGCGAATTCATTTTATTTGTTACGAATTGCGCGTTTAGTACAAAACATTGCCCAGATGTATCAACAGCTATTATCAGCGAGTTGTTTTGCGCAGCTATGAAAAATTTTAAGCAAAAGATGCATGTTAATAACTCACATGACAATAAGGTCAAGATATTTGGCATCCGTAAATTTTAGAAATTGAAGAAAAATCTCATCTTACTTGAGGTTTTTTGATCAGTCCAGTAGTTCGTAACATTGTGTAAGAATGAACATTGTACACTAAAATGACCAACAAATTGGATTAATAAAGTGGAAATGAAAACGTACTTCATTTTTTTGCAGTTCAGAATTGTACCAATGAAGTTTTTCCAATCGGTATAGTGAATTTTAAACGCCTTAATTTTTTATCCTTCGAATTGTTCATTTCGTAGGTGTTCAACGAAACCCATTAGCTCGGTTCAATGTTCAGCTGTTTAAATAAAGGAACGTTAAAAACTAAATAAATCGAATAACGTAATATATCGTCGTTGTCGTTGATACCTATCTTGTGTTTGCTTCTTCGTATGTTTGTTACTCATATGTCTAATCGTTTTACGTATAGCGGTTTAGTGTTTAGGCATCATTTCTTAGTGAAATTGCGTGGAAATAAACTGACCTCACACTTTAAAAAAAGTGATCTGTAAAATTGAATACATTCAGTCTAATTTTCTAGAATGAAATTTAAACTATTGACATTTGTGTTAGATAATGAAGAATTCTCCTCGGAGAACCTTGACCTCAAAAAGAAAATCGTGGGAAAATAGTTAAGCAAATCTAAGGAATAGTACGAATTTTTGTTGATTTACATCCGTGGATGGGTGAAATACAGGGATTTGCAACTATCTGTATGGTAAAAAACTAGAAATTACCATTTTAATGTAAGAACTCTGGTTTGGGGCGGAATATGGGAGGAATAAATCAATAATGTAATAGTATGTATGAGGATCTGTTGTACAGACACTAGAACCACAAGATACTTATCTGCAGATCACAGCAGTAAGGGGATTACAGAAAAATCTCGTATAAAGTTGTTCACAATATAGCCGTTTGAAGCGCTGTTGACTAAATCCGCAAAGGAACGCTTTGGTTGCGAAAAATTTTTACCAAAATTGTCAACTTGTCATAAGTGAGTATAGATTGCGATTTTAATCATTTGTAGGGATTTTAAATTAAAATATTTTTTATTATTAATTTAGTTTGTTTGTTATTTTGACATTCTTTATCTTCAATAAACTTGTCACGGCTCATGATCTGGAATTTGAAATTTAGAATCCTGAATTTGATTTTTTATTTCCGACATTCCAATCATTTCATTAATCCATCTATCTATTTAAATTTTCAATTCCTGAAGTTCAGCTGAGGACCATTCACTTTTTAACTTTATCTGAGCATTTTATTTCTATTCAAGCCTGTTTCAATTTTCATGGGTCATGGTATTATGGGCCCTGTCAGGCTG
>FIZR01010593.1:0-41611 GCA_900060175.1 Ferrisia virgata | reverse complement strand
GGGGAGGGGGGGGGGGGGGGGGTGCTGGGAGCCAAAAACGCAAAAATTGTTCCCTTTTGCACCAATCGATAGAAAATCCAAAGTTATATCATATATACAAAGATCAACTTCCCAGGTCAATTAGGAGGGAAGATATGAGAGATTGACCTTGGAAAAGTGCTGTTCCTACCCTATCTCCCCATCAAATTTACTCAGGAAATTAAAATTTGGTATGTGCACTTATAGTAAGTGATTTGGATACGATGATTTTTGGTGGTTTCGACTTTTCAGCCTCATTGCACCCGCTTACAGCCCCAAAAATTTGGGTTTTCGCCCCCTCCCTCGCTCGAACACTAAAATCGTTTACTCTGCTCGATACTGACCAAAATCGCTTCGATTCGATCAACCGGTTCAGTTTGGCGGTAGAGTAGATGGGTCAAAATTCAGTAATGCTCCAATTTGGAGGAGGGGGTGCTGAGGGGCCAAAAACACAAAAATTGTTCCTTTCTGGGCTAATCGATAGGTAATTTAAAAGTTGTATAACACATACAACAAACAATCTCTTAGGTCAATTAGGAGGGGAGATATGAGGTTTTCCACCTTTTTGATCTTGAAAAATGGCTGTTTCTTCTTCTACCCCCCCCCCTCCACCAAATTGAGCTGGGAAGTTGCAATATAATATGTGTATTTAGTACGTACCCTAAATGAGCCTTTTGTAGACTTCGTCTTTTTCGCCCAATTGCACATCTACACAGCTCAGAAAATAAAGTTTTTTAGTCGATTTTTCTAATTTTCTCCAAATCGAGCTAGGAACTTGAAATGTGATAGGGACATTTAGTAAGGTTTTTAGATGTACCCTTTGGGGGTTTCGACATTTTAGTTCCTTTAAACCTTCGTATGCCTTTTTTTTTTCCACTCCATCCTATGTAATGAACATACATTTAAACACACATGACACATACAAAAAAAAAAAAAAAAAAATCTATATTCATTCAAAAAAAAAAAAAAAAAAAAACATCTATATTCATTCACAGATACATCAGATACATATTACACATGTATATGCATTAAGCACATATCACACGACACATTCATCGAATGACTCATTTCCGTTTTAGAAAAAAGTGATTCTAAACATTTTTAATAGCCATACATATCATATCTATGCATGTACTTATGTGTGCAGAGTTGAATTCCAGCAATTCGTAATATAAAACACAATCATCTTCGTATGGATCACACATATTCGACGCAAATCATAATTTAAACACTTCGAACGCGTTATTATAACGTAGAACATACTGCATTTCATTTTTAGATAATAAAACAACAGCAGAATGAAAGAAAAGAAGGAAAGGGATATAAGATAAGTTAGATGTAATGTAATGTACACGTCGAGCGCACAATTACGTCATTTTATTTGCACTTGGTTTCTCTATTACTCTGGGTACTTCGTCTCCCTTCATCAGTGGTAAACGTTTCCACGACAAATAAGAATTCAAATGTATACTTTTTTGTACATGAAGGTACATAATTTCAGTATGCACTATGTGGTATGTACGTAGATATACGAATATTTCGCACCAAATTAACGCACAGCACGATAGAGGCAGGCGTCACGACGCGAAGTAACGCGACATTTTCAGCAACGCTATTTTGAACGTGTACAGTATACTGCTTTTTGCGAGACGATTTTAATTAAAAAACTTATACGTATTCATGGCGGCATGTGTGTTAATTAATTTCCAAGCCGCAAATTCGAAACATATCCTATACATTTGTAGGATTTCGGCACAGAGTGCGAAGAGGGTGGTGGAAGGTTTTTTCCCAAATTAAAACAACTTCTCCTTCTCATACTCTGTTCTATCTTCTTTTAATAAAAAGAAAAGATTTCATTTTTCAAAAATAGTTTATTAAGTTATGGGTAAGAGATACGTTATCTGATAATGGTATCGAAAAATATGCATTATCAAGTGTTGTCAACGCAGTAGACTAAAAAATATCACAAAATTTCAATTTTACATTGTGGGGGGAAAAACGTGACCCGTTAGACACATTGGATTGGTAAAATAGTTTCAAATATCTCCCATCCCCACCTCCCACCCAAATAGTTTAAATATTTGTCATATGTACCTAGACCTACATGTATTTTAAATATTTGACTTACAAGGTTCCATATTTTTTTGGGGGGGGGGAGTACGCACAAAAAAATATACAATAAAAATCTTTCATTTTTGAATTTACTCGTTGGGTACTGAAAAATACTTGCGTATAATTTTTGAAAGCATTGAAAAATTTTTAATCTAGTTACAGAGTGAATAGGGGTATGGTTGAATGGCAAATATACCTTACAGGAAAATTCTACGTCAAACTTGACAGTGAACTGAAGGTACTGGCGGAGGGGAAAGAGGTCTGTAATTCTTTTTAGATTTTTTTAATCACAAATATGGTCATGAAGCCGACTTTGAAAACCTAAAATATCTTTGTGGAAGTTCATTTTCGAGCTGGCAAGCAGAACAAATTTTTGTACGTACTTATGCTGTTTGGAATATTTCACCCCTTCCCAAATGTTTTTTAAAATTCTGCAAAAGACGCTCTTTTCCGTAGCAACTCCACCCCCACTATCTTGAAAACTAATTTGACAAATGGAAAAATTATTCGTGACGTTACAAGTTTTCAATGCCGATTTCAAGATTGTATTTGTGACAAGAAATTGAAAGCGAAGAAATTATTTTCGAGAAATTTTTTATTTATCTGAGGATGCTGAGGGGTGATTTTGAGTGAATTGTCGATTTTCAAAATTAAAGGAGCTGCAAGCAGGATTTTCGACGAATTTTGAGGGAAGAAAATCACTACTTTTTCACTATTTCTTGAATTTTTTTCCTTATAATTAAAAAATTTCAAATACGGACGACCCCCCATCTCCTCCCTCATACTATAAAACCTCCACAGGCGAATTTGCTTTTTAAAAAATATCTCAACTTTTCATTTCATTTCAAAAAAAAAATTACCCCAAAAAAAGAAATTTCGGGTTGTTTCCATCCAATTTTTGTACTTTTTTTCAGACTTTGCCTCAAAAATTACCTAAATTCTAAAAAGAATTCTGAAAGAAAAAAATTCTAATAAAATCCTTAAATCTGACGATTTAGGATTTTCTGACCTCAATGGCCTTCATCGCTCCTTGACAGTGTCACTGATTGGAAGGAGGAATAATACTAGAGTAGGTTCAAGAAATCCTAAGCCAGGCCTGAGCGAAAGTTTGTCAGACATCAAGAATCAGAGTGGTCAAAAAATGAACAGTTCAGAGACTATTTGTCAAATTAAGAAAAAAAAGAGAAAAATGAAAATGATCGGAGCCAACAGGAAGCGGAAATTTTTTTGCTTTTTGTAGTTAGACACCCTTATTGGCCTATTTGGCGTGGAATGCGTCACGGATAATAATCTCCTTCATATTTACCGTTGTAGATGATGAATATAAAATTCATGAGTTTTGATTTGGAAAAACTCGAATAAAATTTTTCAGATATGGTTTGAGAATGAAAAGACATTCATGTACACAGGCCCTCAATTTTTGAAGACCAATTTATGCAAAGAACACTCTTTGTTCGCTTCGAATATACAAGAATCCACGATTACAAAAAATATTTTTTCGAATTTTCGATTTTTTGAATCGCTGCCTCTTCAAATTTCGAATTAGACGATTTCTGTAATACCATTTTTATTCATTTCATCAGTTTTCACACAATCTGTATGTTATTCATTGGTCTCAGTCCCACTCTCCTTGCTTTAAACAGCAGCCAATCAAGTATACAATTGGACACAAAAAAATGGTCTCTCCATCTCCTATGCTAAGTCTACTGCGATACACTTCTGTGAACACTGTAAATGGTCCAAGACTTTAACGTTCACCTATACAACACTATTATCCCCGTATCAGATATTTGACAATACCTCATCCTGGATTCCTCAAATCTAAAACCTCAAAAGCAAATGCTCCAAAAAACTGAACCTCCTGAAAAAGCTAGCTCATACATCTTATGGATTTGATCGACTTATGCTTTTAAAATTATACTACCACATTCTTATTCGTCCTCTCATCGACTATGGTGCACCTCTCTACTGCTTCGTCCCTCAGTCTCGCCTGGACTCTTTGAACGTCATTCATAAAACTTGCCTCAGACTAATTACAAGAGCTTTTCGCACCACACCAATTGATAACCTCCTATGCGAAGCAGCAGGACCTCCTCTAAACACATGTAGACTCTACACCTCCTACAACACAATCCTCAATATTTCAGCTTCCCCATCCATTTCATGGTTCCACAAGACACCCTATCCTACATCATAGATCTTCTACATCAAATCCACTTGAAAAACAGCGATCTCTTTCTTTACCACAAATTTCAATCCACCATGGCTCAATTACACTCCCAAAAATAATAGACTTTTCTCTCACCAAACTTCCCAAATCCCAAACCCCAAACCCCGAATCTATACCCAAAACTTCAACAAACCTCTCAGGTAAATATCCCTACTTCGTACAAATACACACAGATGGTTCCAAAACATCAAATTAATTCGGCTGCTCAATAGTCCCAGACAAACTGTTCAATCCCCTACCCACTTCCGCCTCACTTCACCATCTTTTCAGCTGAACTTTATGCTATAAAACTAGCTGTCAAACATTGCCTATAAAATCACACCCAATAATTTCCCAATTCTTTCGGACTCGTTATTCGCTTTACTATCCGTCCGGAATTACCATAAAAAAAACAGCATCCTAATATCCCAACAGATAATACAAACGTAATCCTCCACAGATAAAAACATTATCCTATGCTGGATTCCAACTCACTTAAATATTCACAAAAATGACCTAGCAGACCAAACCGCCAAAATCTCCGCAACCATTTCTCCCATACCCAAGATGCCAATCCCACTTTCAGATCTAAAAATTCACAACAAAACCCTCCTGTTTAAATCCTTTCAGCACTACTGGAACCTAGTCCCTTCCACCAATAAACCGAAATCAATCAAAAACACAACCATCCCCTAGAAAACTTCATCCCAAACCCTAAGACGAAATGAAACTATCCTCTTCAGACTCTGACTAGGGCACTCATCTCTAACACATAGCTACATCCTCAAAAAAATAACCACAGCCAATATGTGACTCGTGTAACATTACAATTTCCATCAAACACATCCTTATTAACTGCCCCAAATTCCAGACTCAAAGAAATACCCATTTTCCAAACGAACCAATCGATACTATTCTCTCCGTCGATCACAACTATCACTGCAATGTTTTCTCCTTCATAAAAACTACAAAACCCTATTAAATTAAAAAAAAATCACTTTTTGAACGTTGGAAACACTGCCTCCCTAAAACTAGTCCTGTGGCGACAAAAAAAATACCGATACATAAATTAAATAGGTGCCTGGGTAACCACGCTATAGGCAACCATTTATCCTAAATGGCGATAAAAGCTTTCAACCAGTCCTTCATAAGATCAATTGCTCATTTTTTCACGTAATTCGGCAAAACTTTTTCTTATACGTCTCAAATTACCCTTCAAAAACACACACACACAAATTGAGATACCTTACTATATTACATATCAAGCCGAATTAAAAATCGTAAAATATTATATAATATTTCGATTCAAAATATCAATTACAGTTTCCAATATTTTTTGGTCTCGATTTACACGCTTTTGAAAATTTCCAATTTCAATCGCATCTGTAATCTTTTCCACCGAGAAACAAACCGTCAACACCGTCTCGACTGAAACATTCCACTCGTTTGGGCCTTATCCACGCCTTTATAAAATGGCAAAACGTGTCGAAACCGACGACAAAAATAATAAAACAATCTGATCAATTTTCATTTTTGCACTTTACCGAAGCTTTCGTACATCTAAACAAGACAATATCTTGCTTTCTTCGCTCAAAATTTTTTTTCTTTTCTTAAATTTTTTTCCTATACTT
Source organism: Ferrisia virgata (assembly GCA_900060175.1). NCBI lineage: Eukaryota > Metazoa > Arthropoda > Insecta > Hemiptera > Pseudococcidae > Ferrisia > Ferrisia virgata. Next base: position 35,641 of record FIZR01010593.1, on the reverse strand, counting down.
CCTAAGCGATGTAAATTTACTTTTCGTTCGTACTATCTTCCAGAATGTATATTCCGTTGTTTCTACTTTTCTTTTTTTTTCTTCCAAATGTCAAAGGTACGCGTACGTACGTAAGCCTTAATCTCACACTATACTAATACACAACTCGAGTAATCATCTGGGAAAGCTTGTCAGTTTGACAAACACATAAATATTCACGCACTGAACTTCACATAGCTACAGCGCAAGCTTTACCATCACTTTCTTTTATCTCATCTGCTACTCTTCTTTATCGAGCTTCTCTTTTTTTTTTTTTACGCCTTCTAAATAAGAACAGCCGAACTCGGCGACGAAGTAAATTTTTCACGCACTTCAAAATGAAATCCCTCGTCGACAAACAGTGAAGCGAAAAATAAAAAGCACACCGAGGTATACACCGACGTATAATAAAAAGAGGGCCAACGAACCAACTAACCCAAAAAACCGTGAAGAAAATACACGTATATTCTCGGCTAAAACTGCGAAGCATACAGTCGCTCGTACGTGTATTCTACACAAGTTTACTTTCTAGTCCTCTCCTTTACACACATCGACGCTACCTACACACTACCACACATACAGCATACTATACCAAAGTGTATAAAAAAAAAACACGATTAAATATACAAAGCACAAAATTCGAAATACTGTACATGTTTGCTGAGTACAGAACGAGCATATTTTTCTTTCGCTCATTCTCTCTAGTGCGTTTTTTTTTCTTTCTTTTTACAGAGGTTAAAAATATAAAAATTTTCAACGTCTGGAACATATTCGTGTAAAAGACAAATTGGGTGCTCCCCCCTCCCATCTAGCTCATCCCTACGCATGGATAATACACATAAACCGCGTAAAGATATACGCTTTTCGAGTGGATTATGAATTTTTTTTAACGACTAAAAAGCATCTTTTATTTTTATCTCGTTGGCAGCTTTGAAATATTTAACGATAATTTCAGTCGTTTCGCAAGATTTCCAGCGCAATAGATGATGTAGCTAAAAGAAAAAAAAGTCCATAGTTTTTTAAGAATGGATATTTTAACGATAACGTTTATTCGTCGAATTACGCGAATAATACATAAAACGAAAAGAGTAAGAGGTGCCTATGCCTTGCCTACAATATAAAAGCAAAGCAGATGGATTTGTGCTTTGAAAAAACGTCGTACACGTTGTCGTAACGCTAACGCATTTGATAAAATTCTTTCACAAGTGAAAATATATACATAGGAGAGGAGTAAAGAAAAAGAGGCAAAGAAACGAAAATGAAATTGGATGTCTAAACATCAGCGCAATTTGTATATACAACATTTAAAATTACGAAGGTAACTACGTAGTATAGGCACGATTTCTCGTATACATAAGAAAATTTTTTACCATTTTCCCCATTTTCGTCGTCGAAGAAAACAAGATGAAGGGGGCAAAGAAGTACGACGAAGCGAACTATTACTTAGCTGCGTAAATAATACAACACGTTTCATTTTTTAGCTTTTTTTTTCTCTTTCGCTTTCAACCTTCTTAAAAGCATAAAATACTCTGCGTAGAATTCTGAAAAAATATTCGGTACTTTGTAGCGAAATATTTTTTTCAAATTCAAATAAGTGTAATTTTTTCTTTTTTTAATTCATTTTCACAAAATATTCATGAAGTGTGAAGCAAATTCACAATTCGAGAGAAAAGAGGCAAATTCAAAAAATAGCACAGTCGCGAAGAGAAATTCGTGCAATTTGAACGTTGAAATCGATTTTCCGACTGATTTCTATTCTCAAAAGTCGAAAGGATAAATATAGCATGGGTGGCTATATCTCCCTTTCCCCCTCTCCCAAGGATCCACCTTTACCCATCTGAGAAATACACCTATCCCCGCAGATATGGCCGGTATCGAAAAATATCTCAAATAAAATTTGTAGCTCTAAGTATCCAGAATATTTCGAGTTATTTGCAAAATCTCGATCAGATCACTCCCTCACCCCCGTACCCTATTTTACAAAACGTTCATCAAAAATACCACAAAAATTGATTATCTCTCTTTTACATCAAAATTAACCGGCATACGACCATTCTGAATAAATTAAAAATTGTTTAGAACCACAAAGCGAATACATGTATTTGAAATTTAGCAGCTTTCAATCCCTGTCTATCCGCTGGGTAACCCCCCCCCCCATTGATCACGTATGATGGTAGAGTAGTAGCGAGTGTATTTCAAACAAAACCCACTAATTGGTAATATGATAATGATAAATCAGATAATCGATTAAGGGTATTTTCGACGGATATTACGTGAAATTGGCCGCGGGGGGAGGGGGGAACCGAAATTTTGCAAATACGATGTACTTTAAGCTGCAAAGGCTCTAGTGTGATAATGAGATCATTTAGTTCTAGGTGGAACGTCGACACAATTTTTATGCCATTTGACTCGCCTAAAAACGAATTTTTAACAGACACCTTCCCCCCTCTCCCACTCGAACGAGAATCTCAAAATACGTCATTTTCAAGCTAGAAAAAATTCATCTCAGCGAGTTTTCAACCGATTTTTTTCAAACTTGGCACGTAGGTGCAAGTACTGAAGAGGAATATTCTGCATTTTTTTCAAATTTTTTCGACCATTACAATGACCTTAAATTTGACCTTGAAAATTTCAAATCGCCTTGAGGGCACCGTTTTGACGGGTGTTATAAAAAAATATATTTTTTCACGTTTCTCCCCTATTTTACACCATTTAGAATTTTTTCAGATTTTTTCAAGAGGTAGCCTGGTATGGCGACGTTCCAAAAACCCGATAAATCGGTGAAATTATGCCTTCTTCACGAATTCCGTATTTTTCATATTTTCTCACTAAAAATACATTTATACGTGCTTTTTGTTCAATTTCGACCAATATTTACCCATTTCGTATGATTTTGACATTTTGAACGAATTAAAACCCACAAAAACTTATTAATAAAGGACAATTAGCTAAAAACAGTGATGTTGAGTACAAAAAAAAGGGTACCTTCGGGATTTTTTTAGTAAAATGTTCAGAATTGTGTCAATAAGCACCACTTAAAACCTACAACCGCCAACCTTGGTGGGTTTGAAGAGGAGCGGGGAGGGGGTCTGAAAATTAAGAGTTTTGTCCTACAATCTGAGAACCAAGCGACACAGAGTTGAAATATTACAAAATTAGATCCTGATGAAGTTTCCGTCAAAATGATACTAAACTTGACCAGTTTTACTCAAAAAGGGGCCTTTGAAGGAACGTTCAAAAATGACATGATTTCCATTATACCTAAAACTGTTGTAATTTCAACCAAAAATTTGAAAATCATGATTACGAATGATCTTACAGGCCAGGTCGTACGTAGTACTCAACTGATACAACCCGGGTCTAAAATGTGAATCTTGCCCACCCTGAAAAGGAAGAAGGTATCACTCTCGTTCCTCCTTTATTTTCGTTTTGTAAATAAAAGTACAGAACCTCAGTGAAATTAATTCCTATAACATTCTCAAGTTTGAAAGGTAAGTTATACCGAGGGTAGGGTTGTTAATTCTCTCCGCCCGCTCGCCCAGCCCACCATTTTGAAAATGATAAAAATTTAATCATTGTCGATATGATTGATCGTGAAAATTTTATTTTTCGATACCGGTCTAATGTGAGGAGGGTGGGATATTCCTTAAGAGAAGGAGGTGATTCTGTTGGGGAAGGAATATAGGAACCCAAGCTAAATTTGTCCATTGGACGTCTGACAACATGAATTAATGATAAAATTGCTTTTCGCAGCTCATTTTTGACCGTTGGCGACTACACTAGATAAAAGCTGGTCAGCGAATGTTTTCTAATTATTGTTTCCTGTTTTGCTAACACGACACAAACAATGATTAGCTTTTTGTTTTGTTTTTGCTTTTTTTTTTTTTTTTTGTTAATTTAAACTCGAGAACATGACAGAATACCAGAGAACTTTATAGCATAGAGTGGTACGTTACAATCACGTATGTGTATCTGGCGATGACAGAAAATGGTTCGAGTGAGCAAGTAAAAGCTCGCAGAGTGTAAAAAAATATACACATTCAACCTGTCAGTTATGTACGTTTAAGTAGAAAGTGTTGTATACGTTAACGTTGGCGTTATACCTATAGCGCTTTAGAAGCTATTATATTTCTATTTTATATGGATGCGAAAACGACGTGTTTCGATCGCATTTGTACATACATTTGTACATCGCTGCCATCGCAGGTAATACGTATGTAAATCGAAACCAAAACTAATTTTCGAAACGACTTGTCTGTCTGTAAATGACGGCCAACAACAACACTATCACCTATAATAACACTTCTGATTACCTCGTATGTACCTTATCTTGTTGTCTCAAGTCATTCGACTCAAATGTAAGTACTTGTAGGAAATGTTCATAATTACGGGTGGATAAATAGGGTAAAAATCAGGCATACATTCGTTGAAAAAGCAGGAAATTCAATAAAAATCACAACATTTTTTTGAAAAATTGTGAAAATTGCTCTGCAATATGCAAAAACCCGGTTAAAAAACATCAGAAATCGGTTAAAAAAATCGATAAACAAATGTAAAAAATGCAGAAAATTGATCCAAAATCACAAAATAGTATTGAAAAGAAGTAAAATTTTTACCCAATTTCTAATGGATTATAACGATTTTCGGTCATTTTTCACCCATTTTTCAATATTATTTCATGATTTTTGATCAATTTTTTGCACTACTTACTCATTTTTGTCAATTTTCACCCAATTTTCGATGATTTTTAACAATTTTCGGACGATTCTCACTCATCTGTTTCAACATTTTTTCATGATTTTTAATCGATTTTCAGCGTTTATTGCCAATTTTGTAATATTTGATGATATTTAAAAATTTTTGGTCAATTTTTACTCATTTTTTAACATTTTTATCGTGAACTTTGATCGATTTTCAACCCATGTTTGTCAATTTTTTACCCCAAATTTCAATGATTTTCTACAATTTTTCGTAAATTTTCAATAACTTTTCAACAGTTTTTCGTAAATTTTGATCGTTTTTCAAAATTTTTAATCCATTTTTGTCAATTTTGTACTTTATTTTCGAAGATTTTTCAACATTTTCAATTAATTTTCACTCATTTTGCAACATTATTATGTTTCTTTGATCAACTTTTTGCATTTTTATACTAGTTTTGGTCAAATATTCGATTATTTTCAACAATTTTCAATTGATTTCACTCATTTTTCAACATTTTTTCGTAAATTTTGATCGATTTTCAAAATTTTTGATTTTTTTCAATTTTTTACTTTACTTTCGATGATTTTTCAAGATTTTTGGTCCATTTTCACTCACTTTTCAACATTATTTCATTACTTTTGTCAATTTTTCGTATTGTTACCCAACTTTCAACATTTTTTAGCATTCTTATCCCATTTTTTGTCAATTTTTACCTAATTTTCGATGATTTTTAACGATTTTCAGACAATTTTCACTTATTTTTCAACATTGTTTCGTTATTTTTGATCGATTTTCAGTATTTTTCACCCGATTTGCAATAAATTTTGACATTATATTTACATTTTAAGTCAATTTTTAGCCATTTTTTCGAAATTTTCTCATAGCTTTTAATCAATTTTCCACATTTTTTTACAAATGTAATTCTTGTACTTTTAACACGTGAATGGTGTTTATGGAGGTAGTTTGAGCTACTGAACACGAATCTGTCACGAATTTTATCGTGCGATAGTTTCGTAAGATTTTCAATTTTTAACTCTGTGATTTATTAATTCCAATTAAAATACGAAAAAGTAACGAAACGAAGTGAGAATTGGGCAAGTAGTGTATAAATAGGTAATTTGGGATACATTACGATAAAAAATTTTTCGATCAAAAACGACTATTTTATGAACGGAAAACATGCAAGAAAAATGAATTTTTCGAATTTTCCAGGATATTCCTCTATATTTAAAATTCTAAGAAAATATCGCTTTGTACATACCACATGGAGACTAAATATATAAAATGGAATTTTTTCAGAATTTGAAACGTACGATTTTTTCTATTTGTATACAATTCATGATTTTGTACTCCTTTGAAAAGCAAAAAAAAAAAAAAAAAAAAAAAAAACAACAAAAAAATTTAAAAAAAAAAAAAAAAAAAAAAAAAAAAAAATACTACCAAAAAATTCAATAAAAGAAAAAAAATCCATTTATTAGGTCGGTTTTAAAATTTCAAACCAATTTTGAGAGTCAAGAGTCAAATCAGTAGCCCCACATTTTCATAACCTCTATTTGACGTCTTTTTGCAACTTTTTTTTATCTCCAACTCAACTTTCGAAAAAAAAATTAGAACGCCCTAGTACCTAATGCGCTTTTAAAATAATATTTTTCGATAAGATATTCAAATAGAGGACGGATCGGTGCAATAAATAAGGCAAACAACACTCATTTGCAATCCACAATTGTAAAAACTGTTCTAAACCCTTTGAAACAAATACCTACTCGATGAAGAAAGCAAGTCAAAAAAAAAAAAACCAAAACTGATTAAAAATTGCAAGAAACCCAGATTAAAAACAAACTGCGACGATTTATCACTTCTAATCTCAAAGCAATGCATAAATTGCTCACGCTACATAAAAAAAAAGGGGGCCTAGACAAAGTCTTAACCCCATCGCAGACGCCAGCTTGTAAAGTGCTTCGCATTCTTAACCTTGATAGTCATTACGAATTACGCTATGAACGAGTAAGTAAGTCTAAGTACATTTTGTGAAACGTGCATTGAAAATTCAATTCTTCCAAAACATTTCGCTTACAACATTTCAAAATTCCGCCACTGACTGCGATACGATGCGATGCTGGACAAGGCGTACCTAGAGGGATGATGAATAAATACTAGTACGCTGGTACCATTATGCACACCAGAGAATTACGCTTTTTCTACTAGTTATAGCAGCAACGGGTGCTCTTTCCTGGCTAATTAATTTTACAGACGAGCCTGCCAGGCTGCCGAGAACCGAGATCGTACAAAGGCGGTACGAATAATTTTCAAAAACCAGCACGTATACATAAAACACAGTCTTCGGGGTAAGTAATTCGAATTAAATTTTATATCACGTAAATTCTCGAAATTAAGTTTTTCGAGAATAAATTTTACGCAGCATTCTGTACATAACGAATGTCGAATGTCGAGAAGAGAATAAAAATAATTGGAAATTTTTTGTTTTTCAAAACATCTTTAAATTTTAGACCAACAAAGATCGGAATAATTTTTCTCCTTTTTATCAAATATTTAAATTTTCGTATAAGAAGCTCGACCTTGAGCATAGCTCTGGAAAATTTCCAAATTGCATACACACACACAAAAAAAAAAAACTTCATTAGTCATTCGTCGGAATTGCAATTTTCTATGAATTTATATACTTTTATGTGATAGGGACACCCTGTATGTAGTGTATATGTAAATTTAATAAGCACGCACCAAGTTTATCGCAAACACGAGTATAAACGAGTCAACTATCTGACACTTGACCAGATGTTAGAGAGCGCGAGAAATGAAAAATGAAAAATTTTTTCTTTCTCGCTTTTGAATGACGAATCGCGAATTAAATCCGTCGCACGATTCGCATAAACACTCTGTCGAATGATGTGGTGGCCGGCGGGGGGAGCGGGGAGAGACAGCGCGGTCGACGACGGACTATTTGTGCAATTTCACTAAAGGCCACAACATTAGCATAGGATACGCCTTCGCGTTTTTTTTTTTCATTCTCGCTCGAGCTATTTATTTTCCTGTATAAATACTAATATCGTTTGGCTGTCTGGCGTTATTTTTTGTTATCGTAATCGCATCTTTTAACTCGTATATATGCAATATAAATAAACAAAATGAGAATTTACGATTTTTTTCTTTTTTCTTTTTCGCTTCCACGAAATATACGTAGTTGTAGGTATATATGTATGACAGCTAGAACGGCTAATGCTGCCACAAGGTGTGCTGAAATGAAACATTAAATCATGTTTCTCAGTAAAACGGGAAAATAAATAAAAATGAAACTTAAAAGGGTTGGTTAGGCAAAAACTGTAACAGAATATTTCTAAAATTTAAATTTCATCAACACAGGCTAGTGAAATTCTGGAATACAATCATCACCAGAAAAACACGTCATATGAATAAATAGCCTACTTTGAAAATTGAAGGGGCAAATAGTATTTTTTTTTAAATTTAAAATCAATATGAAATTTCAAAGATGGAAATGGATAGAGTGTGAAAAATTGAACAAATAATGTTTTTTTTCTTTTTTGGTCCAATTTGAAAATTGAAAGGGCGAGTGCATGAAGGGTCAAAAAAATTACACTAAAAAATAATAATACAAATGAATAAAATAATAAAAATAGAATAAAGGATATTCCCCGATAAATATAGCAAAATGCCCTTGATCAAAATTTTCACAAAACGTCATTGGATGTCCCTAAAAAAATTTTAGGACCAAAAAACTTCCCCCACCTCACCCTCCGTGCTAAGAGTATCGAAATTTTTTTTTTTTTGGAAAAAAATTCTTCTTGTTTCAGTACAGAGCTACAACGAAATTTTTACAAAATATGGTATCACTTGAGGTCGAATAGTGAATCTGACTTCATTATCGTATTCAGGCGGTTCGATTTATGCGAAAACGTCACCAATATCATTAACCTAGGTATTCCCCCAAATGGGGGGGGTACCCCTCTGCCACAATAAGGATCCGCGAAATTTCGATGCGACTTTCCTACGATTTTATATCGACAAATATAGTAAATATACAAAATTTCAAAACTTTTTCGTTAGAAATTGTTGATGGAAGTTGCCACCCTGATTAAAATTGACTTTTTTAAACAAAATTGCAATTTTTTCTTGTGTTGAAAGTGGGTCAAAAAATTAGGAGAGGAGTGTTCTTCAGCTAATAGAGACACGCTTAACAAAAATCCGGCGTTTATTTTTCGTTCAAACCTCTCGTTGGCCTTTTGACCCTTTGCCCCTCCCCCCTCCTCCTACTCCCTGCACCCATCATGCCACCGATTCTGTAATTACGTTCCTCAGTCAAGATTTAAATGACGGAATCTGATATGAAATTGTAATTAAGAGTGGGGATGAAGCGATCCGTAAAATATGACAAAATATATCCAGAAAAGCATAACTAAAATTTCTTAGAAATCCATGATTTTCCATTCAACAACACTCAACATATTTTTTTTCTCTATCGAAGAGCAACGTTTAGGCTTTCTACTCAGACCATGGAGTGGGGATGTGCACTGTTACTCATTTTGAAGATTTTTAGAGGACAGCTCGTATGATGGCTTTTTCAGAAATTATCCACAAAAAACCGAAAAAGTTGAAAATTTTCAAGTAAATTTTTTTTTTAATACTTTAGCGTCACAGTTTGCGAACCACTTCATCACCATTACTGATTTTTTTACCACAGTCCCTCACTCATATTCCTTTTTCCTTGTGACGCAATCATTTTACTTCTCTCGCATTTACTTTCAAAATTAGAATCCTCCCGCCCCCTCCTTTTATCCACAAGTGACTAAAAAATGTTTTTCGTAATCGCTGATCTGAAGGTGTTTTCCCATTCATTTTAAAATTTTTCAATGGGGTGTTCATAATAACTTTTTTACAAGTTGTTCACAAAAAACTAAAAAAGTTGGGTAATTTTTTCTAGTATTCGGCTTTTTTACTTTTTCTCTTGTATGAGGGGGAAGGGGGCGCAGATGTAGTTGCTAAAAAAAAATCTGATTATTTTTCTAGTTTTGTATTACGTCATGCCTGCTATTGTTTGTATTTTAATAATTTGATTTTTCTAAATTCATAAAGCTGCATTTTTTGAGTGAAATAAACAACAAAATAAGAAAGCAGCCATGTGTGGGTCCCCTTTTAGCTCAGGCGTCTCGATTATGCAAACCCGCATAAACAAACTATGAAGTGAAATGAAAAAGCCTAATATATTTGTCATATTTTACGAATCACTTCACCCCCACTCTTAATTTTTACATCACTTATACCGGAGAGTGTATAAACAGCAAATTTTTATCATTATCAATTTTTTTCCATAAATTTTCAAAGTGAGCAATAGGTTTGGGGGAAATTGAAATTCTGAAAATAGCAGTCCTCTGCCCCATTCGATTTTTTTGGGTATGCTAACCATTATACATGTAAGTTTCATGAGTTGACCTATCGCTTGGCTAAGGGAAGAGAGGTTAATACCAAACCCACGGCATTTGATGTTTTTTAATATGAAATGTACATGTAGCTCCTTTCACTTTAATGATAGGCAAAAAATGTATAGAACAAAATTTGTTCCCCTTTAAATGTGCTACCCATTTCCATCATTATAACCCCTTAAATTTTTTAGATAGGCCAAAAAAATAATAAACATGACAAAATTTGCTCAGTTTTCCCACCATTATCCATTCTCATGCTTTAAAATTCATTCAAATTCCAATTCTTTAAACACAATATTCGCCCTTCAATTCTTCGGTTATATCTGAATTTCAAGTTAGGCAAACCACTTGGCCAAAACCCTGCGTGCTATAAGCTTCAAAAAGCCATTAGATACACCAAGCCCGCATCAGATAAAACACGATAAATAATAAACTCGATACCGTATTTCAATACGGATTAAGTATAATACGTTAAAATATTATTTCAACACATCCGGCCATCGTTGAAAATTCGATCAAACTCGTACCAAACAACAGCTGATCCGTTCTCATCGTGATAAAAATAATACTACCCGTTTTATACATAATACGTTCTATTGAAATAACCGCAAAACAGTTCGATTATGTAATTAATCAATCGCCTAACCTGAGTCTCGTTAATAATTAATCCTATTCATTCAACACGATACCCACGTTAAACGCATCTGCGATGCATAGAATAACCTCATAGATACGTAGATGTACGTGAAACCAAACACGTCTAATCATTAACGAGAATTTCGTTGACAGACTGGAATCTATTATTGAAAAAAAAAAAATACTCTAGACAACAGCGAGCTATATGTACGAATTTCTCACTAAATATTTAAAAAAAAAAAAAAAACCTTGAGCTTTATCTCTGATAGAATGAAACGTGTAACAGTATTCATTTCTTGTCCAAAATCTTGAGAAGTTGGCAGAAAATGATTACAGAAACAGATTCTCGACAAAATTCCGTTTAAAATGATACCCAACTCGACTAATTTTACTCAAAAAAGGGACCAAAGAGGGAAGGGGAAAGTAAAAATAACGTTACGTTTACCATTACCTAAGACGACCTCAAATTCAGCACAAAATTTGAAAATTACTGATAAAAATGAGCTCAAATCTGAACATGGTTCCCACATTATACACAGAAAGTTCCAAATCAAGTTTCACCCACTGGGGGGTGAGGCATTGAGGCATCCTTCCCCTCTGGTATGGTTGACGAGAAAAACGTGTAAAAAATTTTGGAAAACGGTAGGTATTCGTTATCTTTGGACTGGGGAGAAGGTTATGAGGTACCACCCTCCACTCCCCTCTCCATCTCGAAAATACACCAACTCATTTATAGTACAAACACTCGTTAACGTTCATACCATGAAAAGACTCATCGATAAGACTTCTCGAATTCCATTTTTTATTTTTTAACCTAATTTTCTAGCTCATATTGCCAATGAAAACCTGCCTTATTACGTCTATTGACCTACGATGGACGAGGAGGGAATATCAATAAAATTCGTTTTGGAGTCCTAGGAGTTCATTCGACCATGTCAGATATTCTCTTGCATTCCCTCCTCCCTCCCTCATTACCACAGCTCGATACCGACCAAAATTGATCAAATTTGAGAAATAGGCTTGGATTGGCGGTGGATTTGATATTCTCGAGTGTAGTTGCCGTCGGATCAAAATTCAGTTATGCCCAAATTTGGAGGAGGGAGGTGTTCAGGCAGTAAAATCGCAAAAAATATTCCTTCTTGAGCCAATCGATAGACAATCCAAAGTAGCCTAACATATCCAAAAATCAACCTCCTACGTCGATTAAGAAGAGAGATATGGTGGGTTTTCTTTTTTTTGACCATGAAACAGGCTTTTTCTCCCGTATCTCCTCCCCTCCTCCCACCGCAATTAAGCTAAGAAGTTGAAATTTGGTATGTAGAGGTGATAGAGATCATAGAAGTTCCTTCTGGGATGTTTCGGCTTTTAAGCTTCATTGCACCCCTTCACAATCCGGAAAAAATTATTTCTTGGCCGGATTTTGTTGAGTTTATCCCTCGCATAACCCGTCTCTAAATTGAGCTAAGAAGTTATAATTTGGCGTGTATAGTTGTGATTTTTGATAAAATTACCAATATGAGTATCACCTACACCTCCTTTGAGGTGAGGGACTCAAATTTTACGCGGTGCATTACCCACTCGAAATGAGTATCCTCTCAAAATGCTACGCAAAATAAAGAAAAACGAGACTGCCGGCTGCTTTGAAAAGTAGGCTGAAAGATGAAAGACATAAATGTGGATAGCGAGAGCACTTATTTTAAAGGCAGTCGTGTGTTTGATCTTAATGTACCATTTTGTAGTAGAAGGGTTTTCTACTTCAAATGGCGCCAAAACGAACTCGATAGCATAATTACACGTCAAGCTATGGCAATTACCCAAGTACTTTTTAATCTGTCCTCGTACTTGCTAAAAAAATAGGTACTAACAAATACATAATACTTCGTAACTTACTTATCTGAGCTCTCAATTATTTCTACGACAAAAATCTGTACTCACCTAGAACAAAATAAAAATAAGTACATGATTAGTTGACTGCGAATCACGTAAAAGAATAACTTATATCAATTACATAACACATAAAATCTATCTACAATTATTCGAATGATTATTTCATTAATTAATCAGTTATAGATTATTCATCAGATGAAGAGAGAGACAGCGGGAGAGGTAAATCTTTCTCCATACAATGAATACATCCGTTTCAATGCATTGCAACTTCAAGTTGACTCAACGTATCCGCCTTCGAAAAGCACCAAAATGATTTCATTTCACACTATCAATTTTTTATCACATGAAATTAAAAAAAAAAAAAATACATCAATTCTAGAAGATGAAAAAAATTACTGGAATTCGATTTAAATTTAAAATGATGGAATGAATAGTCTTGTGAAGTGAGATTTTAGTGGTCGGGCAAGGGGAGAGGGGGCTTCTCTTTTTTGAACAAGAAAACAGGTTTTTCCTCCCCCTATCGCCCCTTCAAATTGAGCTGGGAAGTTGAAATTCAGTTTGTACACTTGATAGTGGTTGTAGGAGTTCTTTTTGGGGATTTCAACGTTACAGTTTCATTGCACCTCCCTCACAGTCCCAAAAAAATGTTTTTCTGGTCAGTTTTTCTCATTTTTCAAGTTTGCTCCTCGCATAACTCCCTTCAAAATGACTGAAAAAGCATCGCAATTTTGTTAACTTATCGCACACAGTTCACGCACTTGGCTATAATCTGCCACTGACGTCATATAGTACGGGAAGAAACGGGTTCAATTGTGATAGTCTGACCCCCCGCCCCCTATTCGGCATAGGTATCACTGTACACGCATTTAAAAAATATAACAAATGAGCAATTTCAGAATTTAGTCTGATTACGAATGGAAGTAGCGGACCTTGCAAACAAAAATTTTTCCTACAGATTTTATCATGTACACATTACGCTTATCTTCATCATTGAAGGGGGCAGCGTTCGTATACATTTAATGGGCCCCCTTAAAAAATCAAGGTAGGCAAATGTTGCACACAAATTTTTTTTGCAAAAGTCGCCTAGTATGAGGTTTGCGATTCAAAACCACGATTTGGACAATTTTTTCATTCTTAAAATTGGAAGGGGTACGGGGGGAGGGATTCCGGCAATGTAAAATTTCAAGGGCAAAAAATTTGTCCAAATCGTAGTTTTGAGTGGTGAACCTTGTACTGGGCAACTTTTGCAGCATTTTTTGTTACATACAAAATTTGCCTACCTCGATTTTTTGAAGGGGCTTATAAAATTCAAACGAATGCTGCCCCTTCAATAATGGAGATAGGTGAAATGTGTACATGACAAAACTTTTATAAAAAATTTGGGTCTACAAGATGCACCATCAAAATTTTGAAATTGCCCATTTGCTAAATTTTTAGATACCTGTGCCACGATATCTATGGGGAAAAGAGAGGCCAGACCATCATAATTCAACTCGTCTCTGCCAGTACTATGACGTCTGTAGCAAAATAAGCACTTTCTACTTTAATGCCTAAATTAATTGGATGAAAGCAACGCACTCTGGTGTTAGAAGTGAGTACTAAATTTACAACGAAATTCATTTATTAGGATTACAATACGTTTTATCCCTTTATCATCTAAGAGACAGTCTCGAATTTAACAAAGTAAAAAAAACCTAATCTGTGCATTAAATATTTATGAATTTTTTTCATTATTTGAAAAAAAAAAGAGAAACAAATTTCAATTTAGTAGATTATTTTCTCATCATATTTTTTCAAGAATATGTTTTTCTTTTTTAACGTAATTATATTCACACATTCAAGTAGGTCAATTTTATCACCAATCATTTTTTTAAGAACTTGGTTAAAGCTATGAAAAATTACCCTTCACCCCTCCTTCTCTACTGTTAAACCCCACGACATACTAACGTGAAATACGTACAATACAATTACACTTTCGTACATAGTCATGCAAACAAATACATACGTAGGTAGTACATACATACATACGTCTACGTACGAGTATTTATAAATATAATACCAAGTCATTTGCACTACCATCTCCTCCCCTCTCTATATCCGCAGTACGAGCCCTTTCACACCGCTCCCGATCATCGTGATATAATAATTCTCATACATAATCTCAACTAGAGCCAAATTACAAAACGAAGAAGCTACGACGCAAAGTGACGACGACGACGACGACAACGACAAGTTCGCAAATTCGACGAGCGAAAGAAAAAAAACACCATTATTCGGTAGTAACTGCGGCCAAATTCGAATAAAAAGAGACCACCTTCGTCTCGCAATTTTCCACAAATAAAACACTCGCAAAGCCAAAATCCTACAGTACAACAAATCGTTTCTCAGCTTGGCATCGAGGCGACGTTGTTGTGACGTAGCTCTACCCACATGATACATGTATTAGCTCTCAAATCAGTATATTTTATACCTAGATAGGTAGAAGTACTGTAAGTACAATAACCTACTCAATTTGACGCCGACGACTTCGGCTCCGCAAATCAATTTCCATCAAATTTAACACATATACATCCAACACCGTACATATCGACGCTATACACCGAAGCGAGAAAAACGCAGATAGGGATGAAATTAGACTCGGTAGAAAAAAAGAAAAAGAAAAAAAAAAACCGAGACGACACCTGCTGCGAAGGAAATGACTACTGTAGGCGGGCAAGAGATGGAAGAAGAAAGGGTATCGGTGGCGAGAGAAAATATAAGGTCGTCGCGCCAATTACACGGGCCGTTGAATATTCGCTAAAACGGTAATTTTATTCAATTTTCAAGCAACGACCGATGCGAAGTATTATATGACGGACGATTTTTTTCCCATTGATGGAACCCTCCTCCTGGCGACACCATCTACCTTGTAACAATATCATCATTTCGTTTTTCACGTTTTCCATCTATCTATACTTCTACGTACAAAAACAATCCCCCTACATTTGGAGCCAGCGGCGAAACTCGTGTCATTGTCGAATCGAATTTTAAAGCTGGTAAAATTCGACTGCATCGTGTCGTAAACTATTTACATCGTCGATAGTCGGATCCGATACCATACGACACATAATGTATAACGACCGATCGTATCGTAATATTTATGTATCTACGTGTAGTGTGTGTTCAACATCCAAGAGATGCCCGCTGTCATTTAATTACACGTACTTGCGACAGCCCACACACAACACAAATTAGAACAGTACAACACGCCTCGCTTCTGGCCTGGCCCTTAGAAATGGCTATTAAATCGTCGGTTTTATTTGCCACGGAATCTTCTCGCACATGCAAGGATAAAAGCAGCGTGATAGGAAGGCGCACAGAAGAGCGAAGGGGAGATGACAATAAACAGCGTACATACAATTTAAATTTATCTATTATCGTCTCGTTGTCGGCGGCGTGTGCTGGCGGTATTCGAAAAGCAATTCTACAACGATAAAAATGCAAAGGTCGTAAATGTAATAAAAGGCTTTAATCTGCAACAAAACACGGCCATTAAGCCGGGGTAAGGGGGTCCGCTCACGGTCAAACAAGCGGAATTCTACCCTTTTCCGATGCATAAGAGTACCTACAATGACAATGCAACGTTTTTATTAAAAAAAAAAAAAAAAAAAAAAACAGCCAACAACTCTATTAAGTATTTCATTTGTTCAAATATTGCTAAGTTTTTCTTACTAATTTACAAAGGAAGCCTGCCCGCCCACCACAAGCATCTACTCGACGTATTATGTACGTACGTACGGTGAGTTCAACTTATCAAGGTCAATTAAAACAGACTGCAGTAGAAGAAAATTACCGAGGAACAATGGAAAACCCATAAAACTTCAATTTTCCAAGTTCTATAGGGATACACAAGTGACGGGGAGGGGCGTGGCAAAAGAATTGACTACCAAAAAGCATATATCTGAAAATTTACCACCGCAAGACGTGATAATCAAGTCACGAGATTAGTAACATACCCTTCGATTTAGCAACACCGAGCAAATGAAATTCGAAGGGTGGTGGGTAACCTTGTCCAAAATCTACAGTTAGATTGGACATAGCAATTTGCTCCTAAATCCCAGAATTGAAGTACTCATTAGGCACCAGTAAGAGATAATTTTCAAGCGTGTTCGCGATTTTTTATCTCCTCAGGAGGGGAGGGGGAGAAAGAGGGTAATGAAATACGTACTTCAGAGGGGGATTTTACTTTAATTTTTTCATCTCCGCGAGTTTTCGACCGACATTTTTCAAACTTGGCATGAAAGTGAAGGTGTTGTGGAATTTTTTCAGATTTTTCCAACGTTAAATATGACCCTGAAAATTTTGCAGACGCTGATGGGATCATTATTTTGAAATGACGACTCAAACAAATTTTCTCTCATTATCAGGTAAATTTCACACTTTCGAAAATTAAAAAAAAATTTTTTGAAAAAGCGATTCCCTCCACAGCTTTTGAAAACCTTTTTGTTTTCCTGGTTTAACGCCAGTATCTGACCAAATGAGACTGTTTTTGAACGTTTCAGAAGGAATTATCGTACTAAAAATTATGGAAAAATTCTAGGAAGAGTAAAATACTTCTAATTAGGTAAGATAATTTTTTCGAGTTTCCAGTTCAAAAGATGGGTCTTACAAGGCTCTCTGAGTACCTTCACTCCGCTAACTAAATTTCAAAAAAACAAAAAGCACATTTAGAACTTGCACTAAATCTACATGCTAAATTTTAACCTGCTATCTCAATTTGAAGGGGAAAATGTGTAGTACAAACTCAAAAAATAAGACAACCCGCCCAAAAAACCACTTTTTCGAGGCTGGTAGGAGGTGCAATGAGAGTGAAAATTTGGAACTTCCGGCCAAAAGCTACATCTGTGACCACTACAAAGATTACATATTTAATTTCAACTTCTTAGCTCAATTTGGAGGGGAGATAGGGGAGGATAAACCGGTTTTAAGGTAAGAAAAAGGGGGGAAACTCCTTTATCTCCTCTCCTAATTGATTATACCTGATTTTTGGAAATGTAATACAAATTTTGATTCTCTATCAATTGGCACCAAAGGGAACAATTTCGGCTAATTTTGACCCAGAGGTCGAACCCACTCCAGAATATCAACCGCGCCTCAAATCTACGCTTATCTCCAAAATTTGATCGTTTCGGATCCGTATCGAACAAATTATTTTTAATTTCGGGTGAGGTGGGGTGAAGGGGGAATGTCAAAAATGGTCTCAACGGTTTCTAGAACCTCAAAGCGGATTTGATTGGTAATCCCAACTTCATCCACCATAGGTCAATAGTCTGAAATCGTTTGGTTTTCATTGACAATATAACCTAGAAAAAACACACCAAAAAAAATTTATTGCGAATAGGTTGCCCATTTTTCAAAATTTAAGGGGTACATATGGTTCTGAAAATTGAAATCAAAACGAATTTTCAAGCATCGAAATCGGTGGTGAGTGCAAAACTAGGAAAATGTTGTCATGTTCATTTTTAGTCCAACTGAAAAATTCATGGAATAATTGATGCATGTTGAATCAAAAAAATTCCACAAAAAAAAGCGATATTATGGTAATGAATAAAACATCGAAAGCAAAACAAACTTCCAGCTATCAACTTCAAGGAAATTAGCTACAAGCACATACAGGGTGTCCCACGAAATATCTGATAAAATATAATCACAAGTAGTTTTCGCGGAGATGAATAAAAAAGCTTATTACGATAGGTTGCCTATCTTGAAAATGGAAGGAACTATCTGTAGAAAGAAATTTTTCAAAAGCACGAATTCGACTGCAAAAATCAAAATTACTGATGAACGTAAAAAGAAAATGTTACGTAAAAAATTTTAATAAAATTGAAATTGATGGAATTATGAAATGTTAGAAGTAAATTTTTTCTGTACTTTTCCCATAAGGGAAATTTTTTTATCGCAAACCAAAATCTGCGACCGTTGGTGGACAGTACACATTTTTCAAAGTAATTTCAGTTATTTACAAAAAGTTGAAAAAATAAAAATTTACAGAATTGTATTGTTTCAAAAAATTGAAATTGTTTCAAGTGATTTAAAAATTCTTTGTACCAACGATGCTCCATAAGTTTCAATTTTCCAAACTTTTTGTAAATAACTAAAATTGCTCTAAAAGGCATGTACTGTCCACCACTGGTCGAAGATTTTGGTACACGATGAAAAAATTTCCATTATGGGAAAATATACAAAAAAAATTTACTTTAAACACTTTATATGTACTTCCTTCAATTTAAATTTTATAAAAACTTTTTACGTAACATTTTCTTTTTACTTTCATCACTAATTTTAATCTTCGCAACCCCTTCAGTTTTCAAGATAGGCAACTTATTGTAAAAATGTTAAATATACTACTACCTCCTGCAATTTTTGTATTAGTCCAAAAATGTAAAAAATGAATTTTGTTCTGCTTTCAATGTACTATTCATTTCCATTATAATTTTTTTTTCAATTTTTTTCTATCAAGCATGTATCAACATCCCCTACAATTTTTCAACTAGGCAAAAAATTAACATAACCATTATTACTTAGTTCTACACTCATTAACAATTTTCATACTGGAAAATTGGTTTCGATTTTATTTTTTCAAAAACAATACTTCGCCCGTTCAATTTTCAAGGTAGGCAATATTTTCGCAGAACAATTTTTATTGGTGGTACTCGTTTCCATCATGATCTTAAAATTGGTACATCACTTATCACGCAACGTATGCCATTTTCAGGCGAAAACCAAGTGAACTGATTACTTATTGTGTACGAAGAGTAAAAATGATAAATGCTAGGTAAAGGTATACACATCACCCAAAGACGTCTATTTAAAAAACTGAACGTATTATATTTAATTTTAAAAACCATCGCCAAAACACGAACAAAGGTATATAAAGGTGAAAAAAAGTGTCACATAATGATGAACATTTACCACGTGAAACGTATAGATACTTAATTATAGGCTTGTATTTTTTTCGATATTTCTGATAATTATAGGTTTGAAAACTTTACCAAAGCTTAGACCTAATTCCAAATTCCAACTAAACAAACGGTAGCTTTATTTGTTATCCGTCTTTGTGAGTTGATAAATACATATCATTTCGCTGCTTACAACCGTGTTGGTGTTTGATTTCTTAATATTGTTTTTTTTTTCACGTGTTTTTCCACAACATGTTACACCAACGCAACGCAATGTGAGAAATTTTCTTATTTTTCACGCTTACCCCAAAAACAACGTCAAAAAAAGTACGTACAAAAAGAGAGCGAGGAAATTTCCGTTCTGTTATCTTTGTTGTTGTTTTTTTTTCTTCTCCCTATGGAAATAGGTACAAGAGTAGTATCCCGGCGATAAGGTGGATTTCGAACCGCCTCGCAAATTTCTCCGTTCGATATACTGTACGTGTGCAGCACAAAACGCCAGCCAGCCAGTCATCTTTCCAACTTGAGATCGTGTTTAGTGGAAAATTTTCGATTCTTTCAACTCTTTCAAGCACACACTTATACGTTCACATATACTATACACTATCGCATATATACAGGCCATCTACTTCGATATACGGGGTGGTGTAAAATACACTCCCAATGAAAAGAGTGGAAAGGAGGAGGAAGAGCCGACGACGACGACGACGATACGATACGATACACGAAACGCTGGTTAAATGTAATTCCGGTCAAGTAACTCGTATATAGCGAGCTCGGTTTTATCCCTGAAAAAAGACAACATCGCCGCTAACTCTGGTTCTCTTTCTCGCCTCCCTATATTTTTACATCCTCTATTAGTCGAAACGATAATTCACCGGATCTGCGAGAAAAGCTCTCTTTTTAGCTAGATACTCGTCGTCATCGTAGTCGTTATTGGTCGATTTTTTAAACTTTAAAAACAGAGATGGAGAGACACAAAAAACGCGTTTTTTTTTGTTTTTTTTTTTCGATTTAAAAAACCGATCTTTTTTTCTCCTTTCGACACGAGCACCTTTTTTTGACGATTTTCGCTTCGCAAAACATGCTGACATTTTGGAAAATTTTCCTTATCTGGTGTGCCCCTTCCCTTTATTAATACGTTACCGTCGTCGATGAAACACTACTCGTACCGACGACAACGGTATGAACTAGGAGAAATGTGGATTTTTTTTTTTTTGCGAATGCACCTATTGAGAATTTTCTTTTTGTTTTGTTTTGAAACTTGGCCAAAAATAATACTAGAGTATTCATTCGTTCTACTATGGAAGTACTTCATTTTCTCGCGTACACGTTTATCGCTATCAAAAGAACGAAATTTTTTCAAACGTTTATCAAATTAACTGCAAGCCTTTAATCTGAGTAATTTCTTTTTAATGGATTGATTTTTATTGCATGTATTTCACGTAGTATTTGATGTTACGGAGTCGCGTAGGCGATTCGACGACCACGCCACGTTGTTATAGCATAACAATGTTCACGTATTTATCAAGGATAGTGCAATATTTATTTGAAAATCAATTCTTTGGTTTGGAAACGTACCTATTATTATACTTAAAAATATGCTATAATGCGAGTGTTCGATATTGGACTTTTTACTCGAGTCACGATTATCCAAACTCAGTCACCACCTCAATTAAAGATCATCTTAGATCTAAATTTAAATATTAAACAAACAAGATCAGGAAGCGGTTACCCCCAATACACAGTAGGATGTTTCGATTTTATGTTTTTGATTTAAAAATGGATGGGGGGAGGGTATTGGAAAAAAAGAACGTAGTAAAAATTTAGGGTCTTTAACTTGATACTTACCCACCCTTTTTTTAGTTTAAAATTTCAAAATTATTTGACTTCATTTCGCAACTTTTTTTTCACTACCCCTCCAACTTTTGGAAAAAATTTGGAATTGAAATGCCTTGATGAACACCCGTCGAAAGAAAGAGCAGAGTCAGATCAAGGAGGAAACTCATCGACAGCTTAGGCTCTTCTATAGGAACCCCCCCCCCACCGATTCGACCGATTTTTTTTTCAATTCGGTATAAAAATTGAGTAATCTGTGAAGAATGTAGAGAAATTTTTTTCAGAATTTTTTAGACTCTACTGAAATGATGTTTGAAAACATTCCTCCTTCCAAGCTGGACCCTCGAAAAACTGTTCGTTATCTTATGAGCATTTTAAGTACAATTCTCAAAAAAAAAATGTAGTAGCTTGGAACATTCTGTACCGTTCAAAACCAGTCTTATTTGGTCTGCAATGGACGTTTAACGAAGGGAATAATGGTTTTTGGTGGCTGTAGAGAGAACTACCTTTTCAAAAAATTTGAGAAAATTCCAGAAAGTATAATTAATACGAGAATTTTTTTCAAAACGAGGGTCTTACAAGCCTTCCCTAAGTTTTCAAAATACATTTCAAAGTTATATTTAGGGTCCAAAAAATCTAAAAAATTTCACAACATCCCTTGCTTTAGATACTTCCACTTTCACTGCAAGTTTGAAAACAATTGGTCGAAAACTTATGGAGGAAAAAAATTAATATAAGAACCTTCCTCGAAGTACATTATCCATTGTCTTCTCTTCCCCCTCCTTGATGAGATCCGTTTAAAAATCCTCTTTCCACGGGGCTCAAAGGAGTCCAAATTTCAATATTCAGGCCCAAAAACAAATAATGAAAGTCAGGCTATTACGTCTATCTACTCTGAAGCAGATGGAGAAGGGGGAGGGGATATCAACAAAATTTGTATTGGGATTCTAGAAGACCATTACGATCATTTTTGGCCATTTCGAATATTTTTTCTTTCCAAAACTAAAAATTATTTGCTCAGCTAAATAGCGACCAAAACCAATCAAATTTGGGAAATAGGCTTACGGCTTAAATTGGCAGCAGATTTCATACTCTGGAGTTGGCTTAACCTCGAGTCATAATTCAGTTATGCCCAAATTTAGGGGATGCTGAGTGGCTAAAATTGCAAAAAATGTTCCTTTCGAGCTGATCGATAGATAATTCAAAGTTGCATAACATAACCAAAATTCAGCCTCCTAGGTCGATTAAAAGGGATGATGCGAGGATTTCCCTCATTTTCAACCATGAAAATAAGTTTTTCCTCTCCCATCTCCGCTCCAAATTGAACTAGGAAGTTGAAATTTGGTATCTGGATTTAGTATGTGTCCTAGACATGCTTTGTGGGGCTTTTTACGAACCATGTCATCTACGTACTTAATTCTTTGACCAGCAGTATCTCATCACATTGACATGTAAATTTTTTAAATATTATTACAATTTTTTTTTCGAAAAAAAAAAAACTAAAATACACATAATTTAACCCCTGAAACAGTCAATATATGCAAGCCATTTTGCATCAGCCATATTCATCACTCAAGTTGCATTAATTGTGGTATGAAGGAGGTAAGTTCAAGACTAGACACCTTGTACATGTGGAAAAAAATTTTGAATGCCCCCTCCTCAAAAACATGTATTTTAAGATGCTTTATTTCTAGGTCAGAAGGATCTTCTAGATTTACATAAAATCAGCATAACATACACAAGATAAAAGTATTAGGAATTTTTTTTCAATTCCATTCGATTCTAAAATAAATCCTCACACATGATCTACATTACAAAAAGGCGATGAAAATTGATACAGGTAGAAGGTACGTACGTTCGATGATATTTCAATCTAAGATTGAAAACTCTTTCAACGAATACCTCACCAACCAAGCTACGAGTACATAATATTAAAATAAACCGAAATAATAGAGCTTTTCACATACCAACAGAAAAACAATGACGATAGAGTGTCATCTATATATTTCAAAAACATTAGAAAAGCATTCCATTCGAGAAGCTCAACAACACACATCTTGTTATCAAAGAATAAATCAACTGGAAGCATACAGCATCAAAGAAGAAACGAAATTTTCATCTCTTCCTATCTCTCATATATCTATTCATGTAAGTAGTAAAGCAGCCATGCTTATCGGTGCAATACACGTGATGCTTTGTACAGAATTTGTTCAAAATTCAAGACGTCTATACAGGTACAACATCATTATTGTATTACTTAACCCAATATACTACCAAAGTGTATAGAATACACAAAGAAAGCACACATAGCGCAGCGCCACTTTTAAAAGAAACACTACCATACAAAGGTGCCCAATCCAAGAATAAAAGGTGGAAAATTGAAATTCATCGAATAAAGCTTCTCTTTTGCTTTCATCTCTCAATAGTTTTTATTTTTTACAAAATGAAAACCGAATTTGCTCGTTTTTTTTTTTTTTTGTTTTGTTCAGGATGAGATGATGATTCAAGGCCGAAAAAAAAACATAGAATTGTTTGATGTTGTTGGCTTTATGTACAATCACTAACGAGGCTTAAAATGCACCTTTATCGTAAAAAAAAAAAAAGGCTTAAAATGCACCTTTATCGTAAAAAAAAAAAAAAAAAAAAGCGTTCTTTTGTAAATACTCGATTACTTGTATTCATAAATATTGAATGAAAGAAAGTAAAAAAGAAAGAACGAAAGAGAAATTTACACAGTTTTTCAAAAATTTACCACCATCATAAATGATAAATTACTACGTATCGTAACGATACGGTTTAATTTTTCGTCGAAACATAATTTTATTATTTTCCTGTTCGTTCATCATCGCTCTCACCGTCAGTCTCATTACTTTACATAACCCGAAGGTAAACGATACTTCAACCCAAAAACCAACAACTATAATAACGTTCATAATGTAATTTACAATATGCTACTAAGCGCATAGACGAACTCGGTTACCACCGATGGCCTTAGGGGCTTCGTATCTCTTCTCAAGACCCTGTTTCAACTCTCGTTACTATGCAGAAAGAATACCGCGGTAGTATTTTGCGGCAGGGGGGGAGGGTAGAGAAGGATTTGCTGAATTTTTTCCCTCAAGATACAACAATTACATTGGACGAGCAAAGAAATGGCGAAAATTTTGCAAAATTTTGAAGGTTAAAGGTCAAAAAATTACTACATTGGGGTTTTCTACGCTCGAAATCTTGAATTTTACCATTTTTTCGCGTGCAGAAATGTATTTTTACGTGAGAGGAATCGCTCTGGCAAAAAAGGAGATTGTCTGCCCTCCTTTCTCGCCTTTATGCCACTGTAAATGACTGAAATAGTAAAGTTCTCATTTCATAATCTACCCAAAATGATCGCAGAGACTTTTCGTGTCTGTTCCAATCGATAAATTTTCAAAATACGATTTCAACACCTGTAAGGATGCTGAAAGGGCTCTCCATTTTTGGAAAATTCAAACAAATGGAAAAAACGAAGCGACGTATTGATTCCTACTAATTTTACAACGCTGAGTTTGAATACTGATGGCCTACTTTTCAAACCCCACACCAGTAACCCTCCCTCCTCAACGCGATTAAACTTTAAAAACTTGGAAAAATTGAAGTAACCAATCGACTATTAATAATTCGAAGACGCTGAGTTTAAATATAGGCTTATTTTTTTAAATAAGTCCACCAGTGCCCACCAAGTTTGTACGAACATGAAAAAAAAAACTTGCTAGCAAGTGGTACATTGAGATTAAACTGGACTCACTTTCTGATTCTAATTCCAACATGCGTCCAACGACTTCTAAATGACAACAAAAGTTCATGTACCCCCCCCCCGCTCCAAGATTCACACCTACAGCAATTCGAAGTTTTCTTTTGTCAATTTTACCCTTTTTCAAGAGGTAAAAATCTTTTTAAAAAATTTGTTTTTCTAGACCCTTCTTTACTCTTAATACTTATTTAGATTGAAACAGTATTTTTTGTTCTAGTAGAGTTGAATATGAAATTTTTTCCATAGAAACGCGTTTTTTTTTTTTTTTTTTTTTTGATATTTTGAGCGAGAGGGATAGAACGAGTGAAATTTTTGTACCTAAAACTCTTTTCAGAGGTACAAGGCTGAAACCACCTCCCCCCACGACTGAAATGTGACCTTGAAAAAATTTATATACTAAACGAATGGCATATCTCTGGTTCTTCTGATTTCTATAAACATTGATATTGTAATAGAACTAATGATATATTTCAGCAGGGAACGGAATTTTCGCCCTTGTTTTGCTAGCTCGTGCAATGTAATTTTTATACTTCAGAAAAAAATTTCAGCAACCCCCCCCCCTTTTAAAAACTGGTACTTTTACTATTTTAGTCATTTACATTATAAAATGCAAATAACATACAATTCTTCGACTGTTTCCACACGTCCTCCTTACAACTGCTGCTAAAGCAGTAGTCGGATCGAAATTTTGCTGATGACTAAAAATATTCGTGATCTTCTAATCTACAAATTTTGTTTGAGATATTTTTTAATAAAAAGGATGGGAGAGGAGATACGAGTATTTTTTTTTCAATTTAGGCACTTTTCTCCTTCACAGAAAAATTTTAGATCATGGATATGTAACATATTCATATCGAATACGTACACCACCTACTCAACAGATTTTTTGCGCATTATCCAACTTGAACATTTTAGCATAAAATGCAAAAATAATGCATTAGAAATTAAAATGAAATCGTAATATCAACCATTACTCTTCTTACTTCCAGCTCACACTTGGCATTTTATCCAAAATGTACACCACCAACTCACCAATACCTTTCACATTTATTCAACTTGGGCATTTTAACATCAAGTGCAGAAACATGTTGCATTCTAAATAGATAAATTATTAAATAATCTTCTTCAAATTATTAATTTTTTATTGAATTAAAAATTTTTTATTAATTACACATCCATGACAACATTTTAACAAAAAGTGCGAAAGTCACTCATAATCATGTTTTATTTTTTTCAAGTCCAGGAATCAAATTTTTTTTATTTAAAAAAAAATTCTAAATGAATAAATAAACTTTTTTGATTTTTGAATTTTTTGAATTACTTAATTTGATTAATTTTTCATTTTTCTTAATTTTTTTTTAAATTAGACATCCTTGTCAACATTTTAACATTAAGTGCAAAAGTCACTCATAAACATCTTTAATTATTTTTAATTTTTCTACTTTTTTCTATTTTTTTAGTTTTTTAATTTTTATATTCTCAATTTCTTCTATATTTTTCTTACATTTATTTAACTTGGATACTTGAACATAAAGTGCAAAGACATATCCAAGCCAACATTTCAAAATAAAGTGCAAAAATCTTTTATGATCATCATTTATCGTGAATTTTTGATCAAAAACTTCAAATCTAAAATCAAATACTTGACTCAGACATTTTAACATAATATAGTCCAAAAATCGGCCATACTCATCATTCATGGGTCAAACTTTCCCACCTTCAACACGTATCCATGTTAACATTTCAGCAAAAAGTCCAAGAATCAAAAACGTAACGTCGTCACAGAATGTTCCCCAGCCCTACCGACATATCCATGTCAAAAGTGGATGGGTCTTACAGAGGGGGAGCGTTTGAAAAAAGTGTAATATAAGGAGAATTTTATGCTAGTAAAATGTGGATTGAATAATCAAGCGTTAGATTACACTGGACTCTCAAGATTGTACAGCATTGTCTATGAGTTATGTACGCACACTTAGTACAAGAAGGTATCCACAATACTGCGGCAGGCAAGGGGGAGCTAAAAGTACGAGGTTTGCGATAAAATCCAGAATAAACCTAGCAAAAAAAAAACGATTGGCGTCAATTTCAATAGATAAGCATCAATCTTGGTCTCGTTAACGCTACAGCCACCCCCTCCCTCCTTTCCCCCAATTAATCCAAAATATCTTGGGAAGAGGAGCAGCACAAACGATGATGGGCTTTGCGGCGCAATCCAGTACAAACGAATGACACCTTTTTGAAATCCATCCGCCGTGATAAGGGACCGGAAACATGTACCTGAGCAAATACATACAATACCAGACTAATATTGACAAAAACTCGCTGACTAAGCAAGTATCTAGTGTGACATAAAACGCAATTCCAACCAAACGACCAACAACGAACGTCGACATTTATGCAAAATTAACCATAACAAATACGTATAAACTAAACGCAAAACACACTTAGATAAATAAAATCTCTCTGCCTCTCTCTCTGTCTCTCCCTATCTACCTGAGCTAAGATAGACCCTATACCAAGTATACGCTTTATAATATATAAATATATGTGCTAAAATAAACGCGTATAATAAGTTAAACTCGACGAAGAATAATTAATCCCTATGAAACTTCGCTAAGCGACGAACCATATAGCATCATTTTCTCGCGAACCTTTCCCACAAAACTAACGAACCAGCAAGTACCTACAATAAGTATTATACGAGACGTAGACGACGTACATATTCGTCATTATTTCGGATTAAATTTTAACGTAAGGTTAATCGAGTTTAAAAGGTATCCTATCGTACACAGTGATTGTTTGTTTGTGTCAAAAACATCCCGAAACTAACGAACAAAACTTATTCGGTAATTTGATATTATTTACGTCATCGACTGATGATGGCGGCAAACACACAACATTTTCTCTTTCTCTCATATTACAACGTATACGAATTCAAGTAGAAATTTCGCTGTATAATGCAGTCGCTTTGTCGTCGTCAACGACTCAACTTTTCTCCTCCATAAAGTACGCATATAGTACCTTAGCCTACGTACGTTACGTATACGTATTTATTATACGTACCCGAACTATACAAAGGCGTGATTTATCGATATCGTTGATGAGACAAGAGACCCGAAAACGTAGCAACGACTCGCTCAAAATTACCATTTGATTTATAGACTGCCAATTGACCGTCGATGAGGCGGAAGAGCTTTTTTTTTTTTTCATTTTCATTTTATTTTCGTCGTGCAGCCAAGCACTTCGTGTTTCCTTCTCAGTCTGTCCTTTATGCTTATAACCTGTCGCCTGATACAGCCTCGTTCAAAAAACTCTTCCATCGTAGTACTTAAAAAAAAAAATACCATTGCGTTTCCTAGCCCAATATAATATCATAGTCTAGTCTATGTACAAGACACGAAAATTAGCAATTACACGGTGGTCCTCGAATGGGCAACGTAAACCATAAAGTAGCCAGGCCTAATGATATGATAATCGAGAGTACCGCGCAGTCAACCTCTTCTATAAATTCGCTATCTCATTCGTAACAATTTTGAAAGTACTACGATTTCATTATTTTTGCGTAGCTATTTTGGAAAGTTAAAGCAGCCTGTCCTCAAAGGAAATTACTTTTCACGTGATGCCTTTTCTACATTGTAAAAGGTTACGTCGTTTGATTTGAAAACTTTTTCAAATAAAATTACTAATTTTTCAAAATTTAAATAAAATTTAAATGTTGATCTTGATACCCCCGAGAGTTTACTCGAATTCATTAAAAAGGTAAACATTCGGCCCGAAAACCATTACGAAGCATCTAATTTGGCAAAATATATTTCACTCTGAGATTTTTGGCCAATAATAATTACATTAGTAAGTTCGAATTGACCTTATTAAAAATTTCAGAACGTAGCATCGAGTGAAAATTTTATTCAATATAATTTTACTTCTATGTAAATTTTTTTCTAGGATGGATGCGATTGATGAAATTCAAAAAATCGTCAATTTACAAAAACTTTCGACGAATACGTGACGATGTTGACGGATTTCTGAACCAAGAATAATCCAACTTATCTAGGGAGGCGGGGGGGGGGGGGGTCGGTACTTCGAAATGTATCTTCTTTATTGGGGAATAGCAGGCGGAGAAAGTATCGAAAAATTTCTTTCCATTTGTGTAAACTAAAAATCACGTGTTTTTTATTAGGGTAATTTTAGAAGCAAAATTCTACTCCTTCTCCCCCTCCTCTGCCCCACACAATGCACCGAAGAGCTTGAAATTTCGGGAGAAAAGATTTTTACTGAAAATTATTAAAAATATCTAAAAAGTAGTAAAACCGCAGAATTTTATATTTTTTCGATTCACCTAATTGCATATCTTTGAAATTGAAGGGTCTATAACGAATAAATTTTTAAAGGGAATAAAATTGTTTTAAACAAATTTTAGCAATGAGTCCTCCCCCCTTAAAATCGGTTTAAAAAAATTTCAAATATTACAACTTACTCTTGCTCCTCCTCCTCGTCCTTCTCTCTTCCCACCCAATTTCAAGACCACTCCAAATATTCGGCAAAAAAAGGAAAAAATTCTCACATAGGAAAGTAGAAATAAGATGGTTCAATTTCAGGTTTTTCTTTTCTCGAAAGTTGCAGGAGGTGATGAAAAAAACCATCGCCTTAAGATACTTTTTGAGCCTAATTTTCATAAATTGAGAATATATTCGAATTATCACAACTCTTTTTCAAGATCAAAAAAGGGAAAAAACTCTCATATCTTCCCTCCTAATTGACCTGAGAAGTTGATTTTTTGACATGACGTACAACTTAAAACTATTTGTTGGTTGGCTCAAAAAAGGAAATTTTTTTCGATTTTTGTCCCCCCCCCCAGCATCTCCTCCGCCAAATTTGAACCAAACTAAATTTTGACCCGAGGTCAACCCAATTTCAGAAAATCAAATGCGCCCCTAATCAAATTCTATTTCCCAAATTTGATCAATGTTGGTCGATATCGAGCTGAGCAAATGATTTTTAGTTTCGAAGAAAAAGAAATTAAATAAAAAAATTTTTTTGAGGATTTTTAGGCATTGATTTCTTGATGAATTAATTACGAGAAACATAAAAAAAGTTTCCTCAATTTTTATGATTTTCGGGGGTTACAAAATCAGGTACACAAAAGCAAAAAATCGTATATTTTGGATTTTCTCTAAGGTGCAAAACCAAAAAAAAAAATTAATCATTATGCCATCAAAAATGACAAAATTTGGTATCTTCATTTCATTATTTTGAAAACTTCTTAAAAAATGTTATTTTTCATTGTTGTGTTCACAAAATTTTACACCCTTCGAGAAGCAAAAAATGATACAAAACCATTATTTCTGGTCGTACATTTCAAAAAAAAGAGAAAAAAATTGTATGTAAATTTTGAATTTTCAAACCAATTCGGAAGTAAGCAAGAGTCAAGTTAATAGACTGCAAATTTTTACGATATCCATTTAACGTCCCTTTCAACCTTACAAAAAAAACTAAAATCGAACCGTCCATTTGATAATTTTTCAATTTTTTTCGAATATATGAGGGATTTGAGAAGAGGAGGGATAGAGTTTGTAGTTTAAACTGTTTGAAAAATTTTTAAACAGATTTTGGAGTGGGTTATGGGCAAAATTATTAAGAAAATTAATTCTACATGCGAAATTTTAACGTATTAACTCAATTTAAAGGCGAGATAGACCATGAACCTTCAGTTTCAAGGTCAAAAAGGGGAAGAATCTCTAATACATCTCCTCCTAATAGCCACAGTAGGCTGATTTTTTGATTTAGCCATACAACTTATGATTGTGTATTTATTGACTCAAAAAATGAAATATTTCCCTTAAATTTAGACATGGATGGATTTTAACCCTACGCCACCCCCACTCCTATACATCTAATCCGCTACGAATCTAAGGTTACTGGCCAAATTTAAGCGATTTTGATCGGTATCGAGCTAAGTAAATAATTTTAGTCTTCGTGGGGGAAAAAATGAAAAATCTGACAAGTACAAAAATAGTCTTACCAGTCTTCGAGGGGTTCAAAAATACCTAAATTTCGCCGATACCCTTACTCCTCTATCCCTTCCACCTACTATCCGAGAGGGTTACAGTTTGTTATCCTCCGACACTTTTGTAAAATACATATAAGAATGTTGAATTTTTTGCAACAAATCCAACAGACTTAATGATTCTTTTTGTAAAAATTCGCCAAGTACTAAACCATCAAACACAGTAACATCCTTCTACATTGATAATTGGTCTAAGGAAGCATAGCGACGATTAACGGAGTTAAATTCACTTCAGAATGACACCACAGATAACTCTTCTAAAGCGCTGAATTAACACCAAGTTCAGCTTCCGTAATTAGACGATCAAAAAGTTTACACATTTCCGGAAGTTTACAACTTTTGACAATAGTTTCAAAACTTTCCTTTATACGTAGTACTTAGACCTACTCGTACAACATGTGATATTAACTTCCAAGTTCCAACTCGGCATGTTCGAGTTATTTTATACCATTTGACTGCATGAAATTTGTCGACTAAGTAAATCATTCCCTGTGGATCGATATCATTAGTTCAAATTTTTTTCAAAATGGACGCGTAACTTTCCAACAATGTTGCCATAATCAAGTAGTACCTATTTTGTAAAGTCCGATTACTTCTGTAAAGTTTCTCAATTTTTTGTTTTTTTTTTTTCTTCTATTTGTCAGGTTATCGAAAGTGGATTTAATTTATAGCACCATATCCATCTGTATATGTTCTAATTATCTATCTTTCACGTCAGTCTGAATTCGGGCCCTCGCCCAGCGAATTTTCGACCAGTTCCAACTCGTACAAAGTATACCAAATGTCACATTCGAATGTCATCTTCATCAATAAGCATACCCATCATTTTAAAACAACATCTCGCTTCTGAAATCGTAGTTCTAAGCCAAAAAGCAAATTCAACCGAAACACCGAAGTAACGTCAGGTGTCGCGAATTAATTTACATTCCACGTCATAACTACGTATTCGCACAACTGAAGTATTTTTTTCGTCGTTTGTATTTTCTAACTCGTATAACACGTGTGGCAATATGAAGACGTGTCATTGATGGTACGAAGTTGAAAGCACCCGACGATGAATACGATTAAGATACGATGGATGGTTCGTTTTCATTCTAGTTCTCTCGTCACATGTATTCTTACAGGTAAGATACAGTACATGTGTATGGTGGATGCAGAAGCTCACCCAGTCTAGCTCGCAGCTTCGTCATTAAAATTCACGCTATATCGTCGTTCAAATTAATCGCAAAGCTCGCAACATCGTAGCTTGCAACTGAACTAGTAAAGGTGCCCGCACACAACTCACTTTCTTCGCGGTACGGTTCAGTTTGGAGAAAACCGCTTCTAAAATTTGATTATAAATTATCGCGCACCTATCCTCTCTCTGTCTCTCTCTCTCGTCCTCTCTCCGTCTCTTTTTCTCCTACCTTATTCTCCCTAGTCTTCATACTTTGGTACCCTGGGCGTATTATTACAGCCAAACTCGAGTTGCTTACGTATAGTATTGAGTGGCGCGGCTTTATTACCCTCTAAGGTAGAATTTCAGCTTAACGAACCGAGCCAATTTACTGATTTACCACAACACAGAATACACACTAACACAAAGAACACGGCGACAATTCCTAGTAAGGCAACCAGGTAGAAACGCCCGAATATTTTTTTTTATCTACACTAGGCTAATTTTTACTGAAATATTTCTCACATTTCTGTAAATCAATAATCAGCGTAAAAATATTAAGTAAGGTAATTTGCCAGTAGTTGATAGATAAGAGAAATTTTTTTTGAATTTTTGTTTACTACGTCGCGTGTGGCGATCAAAAAATTCGTAAAAAATGATATATTATACTTCAATGTATACCCCATCCATCGCATTTATCTACTGTGTTATTAACCCTCTCCCCTAAAGGCTATTTGTCGGTACTTGATAACATAAGTGCTGGAAAAGCGTGTCTGATTGATCTAAATACCAATATTGATTACCCTAAAAATATTTTCTGCCCAAAATATCACTTTAAGAGGGGCAGGGGTTATTAATTACAGCAAGTGTGAAAAAAATTTTATTCGCAAATGAATGAAAATTTCCTAATATTCGCAAAAGTTGTTGTAAGTTGATATAATTTTGTGGTGCGAATTAAATGATAAATTTTTAAATGTAAAAGGATGCCTCAAATCGATATTTTTTCGGAGATTTCATTATTTTCAACAATTTTTTGAGTTACCAGCTACTGGCAAGTAAACGATTTTCACTTCGTAGTAGTTGAAACCCCCTTTCCTCCCCTCCAGTCGAACCCCGGTATGTGAAATTTCCCTAAAATCCACAAAGCAAGGTACAAATTAGGTTTTCCGGTAATACCTTCTCAACTAACGTACTCGCGACAAAAATGTAGAAACCGAAGTTGTAGAGTACCAAAAGATAAACATTTTTACTTCCTTAACTTTTTCTCTCGTGTTTTGGGGGGGGGGGGGGAGAGGGAGAGCTAGGACATGCAGAAATAAGTCACGTTTAAAAATCTCCCTAAGACACAAATAAATAATTTTCAAAAATCGGCTTAATTTACTTTTAGGAATGTTTGTTCGGAATAGTACTTCCCTCTACCATGCAAAATGAGAAAAATACGAGAACAACCCCATTTCTAAAATGAGTGGGGTGCAGGGTTTTGCTGAAAAAACAGTAACACCATTTTTTACTTTTTCATTTTCCTCCAATTGGTCATTGAGGGAAGGTATGGAGAAAACAAAAAAAAGTAATATCATAAAATCTCTCATCAAGTAAATAGGTTGAACCTCCCCATGGAAAGTCCAATTCAGTTTCAGGGTTGAAATTGCTGTAAAAATCGAGTTCAGAGCCTAGCAAAAATCTGAAAATGGAGTTTATTAGATTTTTATGGAATTTATGCTTGCCTTTCATTAGCGTAACGCAATTAAAGAGCGAATTTTCTAATACCAACTTTTGGTTTTCGGGCTCTACCTCCCTCCCCCTCCAATAAACACCTAGCGTAAAAATGAAAAAAAACGAAAGTGTTCGTCTTCTGATGCTCTACAACGTTTCTTTGTACCAATTTTTCGAATTTTTCATCGTAACTGATCAACTAGTAAGGTAATTGGCCAGTAGTTGATAGGTAAGAGGAAAGTTTTTTATATTTTTGTCAAGTACATCACATGTGATGTTCGAAAAATTCCGAAAAAATTATATATTATACTTCAATGTATGTCCCATCCATCCGCTGTGTTATTAACTCCCCTACCCCCCCCCCCACCTAAATCATCTGCCGATGGAAAAAATTCCAGATCAACCTAAGGCTACTTGCCAGTAGTTGATGAATCCTTTTCCTACCCTGCAGCCAAACCCAGGCATGTAAAAATTTTTTTGTAAATTTTCTCATATGTGTCCATCATTTTGGCATGGAAACCATTTCGGTTACTGTTTTGTAAAAATTTTGAAAAAAATAAATTTCAAACTCGAACACTCAGCAAAAATGTCAAGATTTTTACCAAAATGTCGAAATTTTAGTCTTCTGTTAGTAAAGTGGATATAAAAAAATTATTAATTCGTGGTTGGGCTCAACAATGTCGGCGTTCTATTGTAAATTAAATGGGCTATCCAAAATACCATTGATGTTTTTGATCGATCTCGAGACTGTCTCACAAATTAGCTCTAAAGACAAAATTATCAACTACTGACGAGTTATCAACTATTGGTAAAATTACCGTACGTGAAATTCAAAGAATCAAAATTTTTGGTCCAGAATTGACATATCGACTGAGTACGTCTCACATCATCGTATAAGTATCACATCCTTAAATTTGCTCACAACGCATGAATCTAAACCTATACAATAATACTAGGTTTTGAAAAGAATAAACAGGGTTATTTTCGAAAAAGAAAGAGTTGATATATGTGGTGAACGTACGCGTATTACAAATAAACGATGATAAATTATTTTTCGTCGAGCTTATATATGTATTTATCGCTTTGTGTATTTCATTATCATTTTAGGTAATTTTTTTTCTTTTTCACGGCTCTAGGTACAATGTATACATACATACAGTGCATATATACATATAGCATACGAGATTGAAACAGGGCAACATTTTGACTTTGACCGACATTTCTACATAAAGGGAAATATTTACTATAAATCGGCGTACAGGCCTTAGCTGCTGCCCTTCGTCTATCTATACACGCCATGCCATGCCAAGCCGAGCCAACTTTACCCCTTTGTAATGTAGTTTTGACGCGAGGTCGCGTTTCTCTTTATTCGTCGTCGACTTGTTCTTTTTATACCCCTTTCTCGCTGTATTTTTAGCTTTTTTTTTTTTTTACACGCTGGATAGTTCA
>FIZR01010592.1:0-19912 GCA_900060175.1 Ferrisia virgata | reverse complement strand
ACACACTAGAAATATCGTCTGTGGCGGGGGGGGGGGTGAAATATTTCTTTAAATTGTTTGAAATTGATGTATTAATTTTTCTTCGTGGTTTTTCAGAAAAACGTAAAAAAACGCAAAAAATGACATTTTTTAAAAACCGCTGAAAAAAGAGGAAATGATCATTTTGAATTCAAATCTATGTAATAATTCTATTTTTTTTTTAATTTCAAATCAATTTTTTATTTGATTTTTTAAAAATTTGTTGAAAATTTTCGAACTTTAAGTGAATTTTGTAGGTTTAAAAAATTCAGTCAAGAATCTGAAATTTTTACCACATCTCTCCGATGTAATTTCGCAACTATTGTGACATCGCCCATTTGCAGATTTTCAAAAAGAGCGAAATTCAACCCACCCTTTGCATGCACTAGGTAGCTAGGTACCTGTTTCTTAATTGTATTTCGATGAAAAATTACTTTAAATATTGATACTGTACCGCATGATGGAGTACCTTTACAATTAAAACAAAACTAATCTCCTTTAAAAAACATTATTCAAAACGGAAAGAAGATTCACACGATTTTTTAACGTAATTGCGAATAAAATTCAGCAGAATGATTATTAATTGTTGAGGAATGCGGAGAAAAAGGGGCGATTAAACACATTCACATATCGTACAAATGTTTTGCATATGTTTCTGCAAATGTTAATATTACTTCACGTAAACTCGCAATAATTTTTTTAATGGCCGATATTGTTTACTTAAAAAATCGAACACGTTTGTGAGTTTTGCGATGTGCCACCATGTAGGAATTTTTGAAAAAATAAAAAAATACAAAAAGTTCAACTGGTACTAAAGCATTTCATTAAATAAATATAAAAAATCTTAATGCAGTAAATTAATTAATAAATTAATTTTCATTGAGATTTATACGAATAAAAGAAAAACAACTCGTGACTGTAAATTGACGAAATTTAAATACCTATATAGATACCTTCAATGTTGACCTTAGAGTATCCTGCAGAACAAAGCTGAACGAATGTTTGCGTGTTCAAACATAGCTTCGTTGAAAGTCGCTTGTCTCTTCATCATTTGATTATAATTTTTGCAACAAAAAATCTTATCATTCAATCAGTCCAACTTGATGGAGGTCCCAGAGCGAAAGGAGATTGATCATTTGTATTGAATTGATAAATTCCAATTTCCCTTTAAAAATGAGTTCATATACTGACATTTAAAAAAGTAAATTGATATATATACTTACGTGATGGATTCTTTTTAACATCTTACTCGTCTGTCTCTGGCGGTGGACAATGCTCTCCTACTATTATTTGCGATTCAATATCATAATTACAAGATCTAACGCTAAACCATAAATAATAAGACGTGCATTTTACAGCGATAAATTGCACTGGGGTGTTTATAGATTCGGCGAATATTTGCAATGCTCGAGCGTGCGAACATACTGGATCTGAGGTAGTTTATTATGATTTTAGAGTGTAATAATTTAATGATATCATTCATCGATAGTTTTAACAGATGAAATATGCAAGTATTTTACTTTTATAACATCCTGGCTGCATGGTACCATCATCAGCGTAGATATCGTAATGCGCATCAGATAAATAGACCCCGGATAATCCCATGTTTGTATGAATAACGTCGACGAAATCTGCATGTTGCTTATTTAATATGTTAATTGAAGTTGCTGTGCCTCCAAAAAATCCAGGAAAAGCGGGATCGCATCCTTCAGAAAAATAATACGTATGTATTTTGTTCGAAAATTATCAAGTGCAGAATTTTTTTTTTACCTGTGATACGCGGTACTTTTAATGGTAAAAGATTTTTTGACGTTTGAGCGCAGATTTGAGCCCCTAAACTGAACCCTATAAAATGAAATAGGTCGATGGTAACTTGAGACCTTAACTTGAACAGTAGTTTCAACAATGAGGCAGCACATTGTCCTATTTTTGGCGCACTAGGAACTGCACTGCCATAATAACACCCTTGGATGGCTAAAGGATGATAATCGATGTAAATAATATTCCACTCTTCGTTTTTGAAATATTCTGCGAAAGTAATTTATCGAATTTGGGTTTATTATGAACAAAATAAATGGATAGAAGTGGTACGCTTTACCTTCACGTAGTTGTGCCATCATCGGAGTATCTTTAGATTGGGTGTACCCGTGTACTATGAATTTAAAATCAGCACCTTTGTTGAATTTAGCTTTTTTTAATGTTTTTGGTTCGTTGAGAATAAGTTCTTGTGGTTCTTTATCATCGCTGAATAATCCAATACAGATTGAAAAAGTGAGTTTTTTTTTTTCATTTTTATTTTTTCTCCTATTATTCTTCAATAGGTAGTACATACGATGTGTATAGATAAAATGATACTTTATCTCTCGAACAATCTGTCAATGGGATTGGACATGACTGTTGATTTGAATTTATCACCTATCGAGGGATTTTTCTTTATAAATAAGTTTGTGTTTTCTTTCTAAGTATTATTTCTATACTTACCATTGATGTTAATATAGCAACTTTGAACGAATTCAACATTGTAAATTATCTTTCTGAATGAATTAGGATAGATTTCTTCAATGTAGTTCTCGTGTTTTTATCATAACTGTGATTAATACTATTTTCTTTGAAGTTAAAGGCTTATTAAATAAATGAAAAAAAGGTATATGATTATGCAATTAAATTTTCTATACGAAAACTTACCATGAGAAAGGTATACGCACTAGATATGAAATTCATTCGCATCAGCTTTCATATAATGCGTACAATGTAATTCAATTTTAATAACGAAAGTCGAACACGTGAAATGATACCAATGTAAAGTTCAATGTTTGTTGTCATAAGTGCGATTGTCGATCGATTTCACGAGCTAATTCAAATTTTTACAACACGATTATTTATTTTATTAAATGTACATACAACGTTACATCATATTACAATGTATGTATGTTGATGAATTGCTGAATTACGGAGAGGGGAATTATTTAGCAAATATCTATTGACAGTAAGCACATCAAGTAAAAAGTAATAGAATTTTTTGTCTACCGATGACATATTGTTTAATACCGAAAATTTTCTATAAAATTTTTAAAGATGACTCATAAAGTAGGTAGTAGGTACTAGATGGCTAGGTGGCTAGGTGTGTATTTAAAGAGATAATTATCCCAAAACAAATGGTTCTTTATCAGCTGTATGAAAAGCATAGATTCCTTCTTCGCTGAAATAAATGAATAAAGAATAGCATTGGTAATTGATAGGTGTATTCGTGTAGATTTATTTTATACGAATTTATATTTGAGTAATTGCGACCTTACTTGGGACTTTTTGGTGGAGTAGAATGTTCGCCTACGATAATTTTTGAATTATCGTCTTTGTTGCAAGTTCTGGTAGTGGTCCATTGCCAAAATGAACATTTATATGCTATAAATGGTTTTTTCGAATTGATTGATTCGATAAAATATTGCACAGCTCTGTCATGCGAGCAAGAGATGTCTGCTGTTGGTATAATTTAAAAAACAGTGGCGATGAGTTAATAACATCAATAGTACTTTTACTGTAAACACTATCTAATGAATTCATCTGGAATCCATCAAAGCAAAAAATTTACTTGTTGCAGTTCAGTCAAATTAGTGCAAAAAGTGACGAAATAATGGAAAAATATGTGGCTAAAATCGGACTGTTGTTTCGTCCCCAACATCCCTATTTCTGTCCCAAAAACTGTTTTTTTTTTTTTAATAAATGTGTCCAACTTCGTTCTTGTCGGATCAAAAAATGTAGCCGGTTAAATTTTCTTTTTTGAATTTTGAGTCAGTTCTGCAGATTGAAAAAATTGCTAGAAAGCTGAAATTTTTAACAAATTATTTTGAAGTTATTTCGCAACTATTGTGACCCCACCGTTTACAGATTTCCCAAAAAAAAACGAGATTTGACACATTCCTTGTTTAGGTATGCTGAAAAAGAATTTAGCTGCGTATTTACGAACGTTGGCTGCTGGCCTTCGCGACACGACAGAAACATTACGCGGAATATCACGTTAGCGCATAACGGGTCCTTTTCAAACTGATTTTAAAGTGTTTCAATGGATTTTCGAAAAACATCTGTAATCAACTTTTTGATTGGAAATTTAACCAGCTACATTTTTTAATTCGACTTTTTTTCTCTATCGCGTTTAGGAATAAAATTATGCAAAGTTATTGGTAGAAAACCTGTTTTTCGGGGCAGAAATGGAGATATTGGGTACGAAGCACTAGTCCGATTTTGGTCGATTTTGGATATGTTGTTTAAAGGGTGGTGTACTACAATCCTATGAAAAAAATTTTGTCCATCAATTTTTCCGTTATCTAATGCTAATTTGACTGGACTATTGAAGATCTAAGAGAAATGTTTTGATTCTTATGTGTGTGTTTCTCGCTATATGTAAATGTATCCGAGTTGCTTTTCCTAATGAAAAGTTCGCTGTTTATTTGTTGGGAAAAGGAGAATGAGATGGATTTATTGTTGACCTTGTTATGCGTGATTTATATACCTGTTAAGGGGAGACGAATTTGTGGGGGAGGGGGAAGATATTCTTCAGTCTGCATCGAAATCGTAAAAATTGGCAAAAGTCAGCAAATTCCTCTAAAGTCAAAAATGAAAACGCGAGTGAAATACTGTATATGATTTTTAGGGGTTCAACCTTACCTCCGCCTCTATTGGAATTGGAAAAATTAAAAATTGCTTTAGAAATGTATACTTTATTTTTCGTCATGCAACTTCGAAAAATTCATTTTTGACTATTAAAACATTATATTTTTTCAAAATTTTGCTCTCGTTTCGCTTTGCTTGGGCACACTTATGTCTTCACTTTCCCTAATTCTTAATTTTCATCAGAATGCCGCCCATTAAGTGAGAAGGATGAGTATGAAAGACAAAAAAATTGGAAAAATCAGCAATTTTCCTCAGAGTAACTTTACAAGTCAGCAAAATGTTGGGTTGCACACCTCTCCCTCTTCAACCAATTGACTTAGATCCGGCCCTGCTGTCAAGTTTATATAATGGAACTTGTGGGAAACAAAACGAGATTGCTCATCGTTAATTTTTCTGTAAAATGCTTTCTAATTTTACTTTTTTCTTTGGCGTGTTTTTCTATGACAAAAAATTAATTTGATAAATAGCACGACATCGACAGCTGAATTCAAAGAAATTAACGCATTTGTCTCTCCTGTAAAATTTCACTTCAGGTACCGACTTTGATAGATTTAAAATAGATGAGACAATATTTCGAAATAGCGGACGGGGAGAGGGAATATCAGAAGATGAAAATTTTTTGATGAGGTAGAAAATTCATTATATTAGAATATCTATCAAAAGTACTCCGTCAAAAAAAGTATATCCAAAATTTTAGCTTTTATTTTTCGATTTTTTGTGCATTAAAAACATTTTTCAGTCTAATTTTTGATCATACTGTTGAGAAAATTATTCTATTCCGGTCTATCGATGTACGAATGGTGAGAGTGGAGGGTTGTCTACAAAATTCCTATTAATATCGTAGAAGACCATAAAGGGGCATTTTTGAGCCGGTCAGATGTAATTATATTTTTTTTACCGAAGACTAAAATCATGTATTCCGCTCAGTACTGACAAAAATCTATGAAAATCACTCAGTAGGCTTAGATTGATGGTAAATTATATATTTAAGAGTGGGAATGTTAAAGTTCATTCTCGTCCAAATTGGCAGGAGGTCTCAAGTTGAAGTGTAGATGGTATGAAAATTTAATTAGGGTCATGGAAATGTTTTTTGGAAGTTTCAACTTTTCAACTCTATTGCATTCCCTCGCAGCTTCGCGTAGTTTTTGGAATTATTTAATTTTGTTATACCAATATTTTTTAGCTAATTAAGCTGGGTAGTTGAAATTTTGCACGTAGCTTTAGTAAACGGTTCCATAGGTCTATGCCTTCTGAGGCTTGTAACAATACAATCCAACATTTTACAAAAATCAACCTAAAATCATCGCTTGTAAAATTCAACAGGCTGCCTCTGATAGGCCTGATTATTTCAATAGTCGTGTGGCCCAATTAAAAATATTTGAAGTTCATTTTAGAGATCAACTTTGGAAATATTTCAACTATCTCTTCTTCTTTGACAATCAAATATTGAATTCCTATTACATTTATTTCAGATTTCTGACTTGAAGCTTTTTTTGTTTAATCACAGTGGAAAATTCTTCAAAGGGTATAAGCCAGGTAAGGGTGATCTTGGTTCCAACCTTGATTTTCGATCTAATGTCCCCAGATGGTGTACCTTGATGCAAAAAAATTCTGGAAACAATTTTGACCCCCCCCTCACTTCCTCCCTTTCGAAGTTATGGTTTTTTAATTCAATCAATACGAATGAAATTTTTTATTCTTAGGCACAAAGTTACATCTCATAGAGGTGTATTTACGATAATTTTTTTATCAATTTTGGTACACTCCTTCTTGTGGTTTTAGCCAGTTCAAATTTTCAACTGTAAAAAAAAAAAAAAAGATAGGGAAGTTCGACCGAATTTTAAAAATATACCTAAAACGTGTTTTTTAACATATTCATTTTTGGCGAACTCGGTACCGCAAAGGTCAAAAATCTCAAAAAACCGTACAAAAATGTTTAATTTTATCAGTTTCTCGAATTTTGAGTGTTTTATATCAGGGAAAAAGATCAAATGAAGAAACTAACGTCGGATTTGTGCTTAGTGAGTCAAAATGCCCTAATATAAGAGTAGTTAGTTACCTTGATAAAGAGTGAATGGATTGGATAATGGGTAAAAATACGTGGAATATAGGTTGAATATTAGTTTTTTTCTTTGGTAATATTACGTTTTTTTTTTTTGCAAAAAAAAAAAAAAAGATGATTACTAAAAAATGCATAAAATTGATTATTATGTTCAACATACGTACTTGGATGCTGAATTTTCAATTTCAAGGGAATAAAGTGATTTTTTTTGACATTCAGGCCGAAATTACCCCTTACCCGGCTATACCCTTGTTTTTTATTTTTCAAAAAAAAATTTGGAAATTAGGAAAATTGCTAAATAATTTTAGAGCATTACTGATGATAAAAATTTTTAGGTAATCATAACTGTCTGGCCAAATTCAGTTGAAATATTCTAAAAGATTATTTCTCTAATGTAAAACCCTCCTTTCCTTCCAATTGAATTTAAATTATCAGCAACTTTAAATTCTAAAACCCGTTACCTAAGTCCAATTTCAAGATTTTTTTTTAGAGAATCAGACTTCTTTTCACATTAGATAATGACTATGAAATATACATACGTATAAATTAAGCTGGCACTTGATTAAGTACAGAATTTATTGAATGTTAATCCGATCTTATAGAGCATCCCGGTTGATAGCTCCCATCATTCGCATATATATCGTAATGAGCTTTGGAGTAAAGTACTCCAAAGCCTCCAGCATTGGTATGAATAACATCTACGAAATTTGCATGCTGTTTATTCAACCTTTGGACTCTATTAGTTAGAATGGGGTAAAACAGAGGCCAAGCTGGGTCCAAACCTTAAAAATTAACATACACACATTCAAGCCGTTGAACTATTAAATCAACAATTGAGCCATACCAGTACAGGCTATAATTACAATGATATTAACCTGTGATACGTGGAAGCGTTTTTGAATTCAAATTGATGCTCAACTCTGCAGCTATTTGAGCTCCCATACTGAATCCGATGACGTGAAATTGTTCGATAGTAATCTCTCTTCGATTATTTAATATAAGATCGATCAACGAAGCCGAACATTTTCCTACTATCGGAGTACTGGGAAAAGTGCTTTCTATGTAACATCCATCTTCTGCTAAAGGTGCATAGTCTACCATGATTATATTCCAAGGTTTTTGTTTGAAATATTCTAAAAAAAAAAAAAAACAACAAAAAACGGTGGAAGATATTTTTAATTGCATAGGTAATTACGGTATTAGAAACTTGCACTGTGAGCCCTCTTACCATCTCGTAACTGAACCATTCGTTGGGTATTTCTGTTTTGTGTGTAACCGTGGATCAAAACCTTGAAGTTAGCATCTTGTAAAAAGGGTGCCTTTTTTATCGTATCTGAATCTTGCAATACTAACTCGTAAGACTCATCATTTTTCCTGTAAAATCACATACGTCGTTAACGTTGAATTATTACGATTTGAAATTAATTCAATTAGGCTTACTTACTGTGTGTATAAATAAAAAGAAATATATTTTCGTAAGCAATCCTCTGGTGGGGTCTCACAGCTCGTCGAGTAATTTATTTTCTAGAAACAGAAAATCATAAAAAATACTACAAAATAATTCAAATGATAATTAAAAATTCTACGCGAAACTTTGCACTTTTTTTTGGGACCATAATTTCATTATACTTACAAAAAGCAATATTATTAAAATACTACCGATATGAAATCTTGGCAACATTTTGTTTTCCATTATGTCCTTGTCTCATGTTTTCTCGAGACTTATAAATGATTAAAAAAATTCATCGATCTCATCGTGTAATAGTTCATTTCAGCTGTGTACATAAATTACATCTAGCTGAAATACTGTCATATTATGTGCATTCGATGTAGTCCGTACATTTGACAAGTCGTAAATATACACGCACGTAGATATAGGATAAGTATGTGTAGGTATTTATTTGTACAATTATACACGCGCTTCAGCATTAGTGCATTGAAATTGCTCTTTCTCTTTATGCGAAATTTAACCACAGTGTCATTGCCTTTTTGATAAACATAAGTATCGGATGGAAATGAATGTCACATATGTTCACAGTTTTAAAATGCATTTTATTTCAATTTATTTTTTTTTTTTTACAGTCAAATTAGCCGAAGGATAGATTATTTTGCTGATCAGTTACTAATTTAATGCTTACAGTAATGTACGTAGACTATAATTATGCAACCTGAAAATTTTATTAAATGAAAAAAAAAAAAAAAAAACTGGAATACCTGTTAGATTTTCATCATTAATATATATTTAATAAACTTATTTCTTACCATGGAAATTATTCTAAATTTGTCAAGGGTATAAAATAGATTCCAATATGAGATGTAATTTATATATGCGATAATTCGTATTGGCACTTGGTCTCATGTATGGGAATGTGTTTTTAGTATTGAAGAAATGAACGCCTTCTTTGATCCTACAACCACAATCATATTTGTGTGAAAACAAAATATGAAGAATGATTAAGTACAGATTTCAGAGTTGTTTTACTTACTTTCCTTTGACGAGATTTTCTCCAAACGGAACTGCAGATACTTTTTCGCACGATTGAGGCGTTAAAAATTTCATTTCCAAGTTGGC
The DNA here is from genome assembly GCA_900060175.1 of Ferrisia virgata. Lineage (NCBI taxonomy): Eukaryota > Metazoa > Arthropoda > Insecta > Hemiptera > Pseudococcidae > Ferrisia > Ferrisia virgata. Next base: position 10,592 of record FIZR01010592.1, on the reverse strand, counting down.
ACACCATTCAGTTTCGATAGTAAAGTTGGGATCGCCGATAGATTCCAAGAATAGGATCACCGAGCGGATATGGTCACACAAGTACATAGGTTCTTTAAAAAATGATGAAAATCATGAAGTAGGTAGAGGTACATACATTGCTTTTATTTCATACCTGTACCTAGATTTTGAAAACACTAAAATGAATTATTCTTACTTTTTGCAGGATTGTCGTATTTTCCTATCGCATAAAAATAAAAAAAAAGTTAAATTATCTAAGCGTAAAAAATTCGTATAATTATTTAAATTTAATTACAACAATTCTAACCTATAGGACACTCTGGCTGAAAAATTCCCCAATTCGCGTACCAGTCATAATGTCCCATCGGAAGAAGTTTCCCATTAATGCCGGCGTTTGAGTGAATTACGTCGACCAGATCAGCGTCGAATTTAGTCAAAGTGTATTTATCGGAGTCGTAATCTTCAAAAAATCCGTCACCAGCTGGGTCTATACCTGTGTAAAATATTCTCCGAAATATTATAATTATTGAAAGAATTGAATTTTGAAAATTATTTCAAATTGAAAACTAACCTGTGATTCGAGAAATTGTTCCATCTATTTTGCCTTTTAAAATATGAGGTATTTGACCAGCCATTTGACCACCTAAACTTAAACCTAGGATATGAAAATCCTGAATTTTTCTCTTCTTATGTTCGATTATGTCCAGAATAATTTTAGCAGCGCATTCCGAAATCATGATTGAATTTTCTACTCCGGTTCGATAGCAGCGTTTGTCTCCAGTATCTTCGCTCAATTGGGTATAATTTATCAGTAACACGTTATACTTGAGTTTGAGGTATTCTAGGAAACGTTTTCAATGATTAGCTCAAGTGGACCTAGTCGTACAATGTAGCTCTCGCTATACAATGTAAATTATGTAATACGAAGGTAGATTACCTTCTTGTAATGGAGTTACTATCGGATCATCCTTTTTCTCGCTATGCCCGTGAATAATAAATTTGATTTTTGTTGGGAGAAAATCAGCCTTTTCAAATGTTTCAGGCTGAAGTGAAATTAATTCATGGAATCCAGTATTCCTGAAAATTTTTAAACATACATTTTAGTTCATGTTTAAATAACTAATGATTAATCACAAAATAGGTTAGTCGACAAATACTGTAATTTAAGAAATGAAAATTACGAGTAAACATACTTTTCGCTTCTCAAGAAAAATTCAACTCCATTTTCTTTACACGATAATTCTTTGTTGTATTTTAAACAGTTTTCTTGAATTGTATAACCTTTGAAAAAATTTCATAGATAAGCAAAATGATTTGTCTGTAATAAACACAATACACGTACCTTTCGTATACCCTCCAAAATGCGCGTCCAGCACACCTACTAAATCTCTATAATATACCAAATTTTAATCCCCTTAGCTGAATTCGGAAGGGAAAGAGACGGGGAATTAAGTGAGGATCTTCTTTCAAGATCAAAGTAATGAAACACTCGTATCTGACCTCTTAATCAATGTTGGAGGTTCAATTGCGTACCAAAGGCGAAGGGAGTGCGTCAACAAAAATAAAAGTACTTCGATAGCTGATTAGGAAATTTGAATAATCGTTTGCCCATTTTCAACGTGCGCCTTTTTATAAATTTTCCTTGTTTAAAAATCTTATCTAATCAACATTTTACTCTAGATTTATAAATATTAGTAAAGGTGAATTGCAAGAAGCTGAGGTTTTTTTTTTACCAACTCACACACGTCACGAAAAAACGTAGATACTCTTTTAAAGTTATTTTTCAGCAATGACTTTATTTTATCTAACATAGTGGAAGGGAAAGAGAAGACGATAAATTTTACATACCGACAGATTTATGAGGACGCAAATTGAGAAAAAAATTGACAAATAAGTGTGCTATAAAAAATGTAATATGATTAACATTTTTTAAATTTAAAATTCCTTAAATTTTTGGCTCTCCTTTCGCACGAGTTCTTCTTATTTTCGTTCTGTTCTCGCTTTTTGAACATTATTGACGGATTTTTTAAAAGTTGCGTAGAGCAGGGGGTCAAAGAGATGGCGAGGAAAAAGTTCCCCGATCGGAAAATTGCTACCTAGGCCACTGATTTTTGGGTATGAACGTAAACATGAACGATGTTTAACGATTTTTCACTTTCAGCACCCTTCCACGCGAATTTTAGATACTACTGAATTTTGATCCAAAATTATCCCCTACTCATGTGCACCAAATCAAGCGCCAATCTAAGCCTACTGCCCAGATCTGACCAATTACTTCAGTTATCAAACTGAAATCAGCCATAGCTCGATAGTCTGTAATATTCCAGTTTTCGTTGACAATATGGCACAGAAAGTCAGACTAGTATCGCAAAGCGATGCTTTTTAAGCATAATTTTTGTGAAATATTAGAATTATGTGGATTTGAAAATATTTCCTTATCCGTGGTAGGGATAGAAGGTGATTTTGAAGTGTCGTAATTCGGAACATCATAGGTCTCATTTAGAAGCCTGCTAAATCTACATGTCAGATTTATACACAAAAAATAAACCACAGCTCGTTCACTTCTTCATGTAAAGAGGCTGAAAAGTCGAACCACTCTGCACCCCCAGGCACATCTAGAACCTATACTAAACATAGATATCAAATTTAAATTTCCTAGCTCAATTTGGAGGCGAGATAATGGTGGAAAAATTGGTTTACAAAGTCAAAAAAAGGAAAAACCCTCGAATCTCTCCTCCTCTTAATTGATCTAGGAAGCTGATTTCGATTATTTTATGCAATTTTGGATTGCCTATCGATTGGCTTAAAATGGAACATTTGTTGCGATTTTAGCTCCTCAGCACTCCTTCTCCGAAATTTGGGCATAATTGAATTTTGGCCCGAAGTCAACCTCGCTCCAAAATATCAAATTTGCTGCCAATCTGAGCCTATTTCCAAAATTTGATCGATTTTAGTCGGTATCGAGCTGAGTAAATGATTTTTAGTTTCGAAGGGAGAAAAATAAATAAATAAAAATAAATATCTGACATGGCGAAAAACAGTCATAATGGTCTTCCAGGGGGCCAAAACAAATTTTTGTTTATATCCTCTCCCTCTCTCTCATCTGATCGATGGATCGTGATAGCATGGTTTTCCTTGACAATGTGACGTAGAAAATCAGGCTAAACAAAAGAGATACGCGTATAAACCCGTTCAAAAATTGTTCTAATCTTTTAGAGCACAAAAATGAGGAAACAGATTTTTTTTTATTCTTCGCCCTCGCCTGTATCTGCTTAAGGCCGGCAGTCTATTTTAACCTAGTTTTCTTTACAATGTGTCGAAGAAAATCAGGGTAGAAATTTATTTGCATAGCCACCGCAATTTGAATGAAAGAATTTCTGCCTCATTTCTACTGTGATCTCAATTTTTATGAAATGACATATACCTATATCTACCTAAGATTATCGGAGGATCGTGAGTTAGATGGTTATCATAGTGCAAAATTTCCCTCACTTTTATATTTGTAGAGCATAAATCAGCAAATTATTATTTAAAAATATTACTTCCTTATTCCTCTTTTGTATCTTCTATTTTTTCATTATTTTTCAGCAAATTCCATTTTGCTCATTTCTATTTTTCAATTCAAGTACGTGAACTCATCTACTCGTCTACTTTTGAGAATGAAGCCCATGAACCTCTTTTCAGCTGTAATTCTTTTCCTGTTACTCAGCCCATCGATCCGGAGGAATTTTTCACACAGTATTTACTTATACTTCGAACGTAGGGAGTGGTAAATTAATGAGAGGGAGGGGGGCTGAAGTCCACTTAATTTTTTCTAAAAAATAAAAAAACTTATGAAGAGTGAGAAAGTAACATTTGAAAGAAATAAGCCTCGAGCGAAGCAGCTCGAAGATTTTAGAAAGTATCAAAAGTGAATGTTCAAAAAATGAAGATTCGAGGGCAATTTTGACCTGTAAAATTGAAATTTACTGTTTTTAGTTGTACTAGTCATCACTTATTGAATTTTCTTGAAAACATTTTGGAGGCTGAGCCCTCTGGCCATACGCCCCTCTTCTTCTCCACTTATGACATCGAGTTGAAAAAAAAATAAAACGAATGCAAATTGCATAATTCTCACGTTTTTTTAAAATAAAGTCGCTCACAACATAAATACGGGAAATTCTACCAGTTCTTTTTTTGTTTCCATAATTAAATCTGACGTAAATTAATGCGTGCGTAGGTTTAGGTTACCATACAGATACACGTTCGATTTCAAATACTACGATAATAATCATTCATTACCTGTTTGAAGCGTGGCGAATACAATACAGATGAAACCGAACGTTTTCAAGTTGTGGATTATCATTTTGTAACCGGTAGCGAATAAGTAATACGTGTCAGTACGAATTTTCGCAAACTGAAGTATAATTCATAAGCAAAAAATTTAATACTTCGGTTTGGCCCGAAAAACGAGTTATAAAAAATAGCAGCTGAACAAATAAATAAATCAACGTTTCAAATTTTGAAGTTTTCGTTTCATGAATCACATTGAAAATTTTCATTGTCGAATGTAAGCATCTTATTGTCCTGTGACTGAAATTTACATTTTTTCCGCGCATAAGAGAGCGTAGATTTCGGCACATTTAGAGTCGACACGACGATAATTTTTCAAAAAATTTTAGAAAAAAACAATGAAATTTTTAATAAATTAAATACTTATAAGAATTAAGCTTATGATTATGGTAACGTTGGGTTCTCCTTTAGTCTTCGAGTTTTCCTTGTGCGTATGGAGGCTGCCTGTTGGTAGAGAAAAAATACACCCCAGGAGCACTAAAAAGATAAAACAGAAGAATAGGTTGTTGAAATAAAATAACAGGAATTTGATACCCTTTTTTTTACGCCTTACTTTTGATTACAGTCTTCTCCTAATTTATTCCAGTGATGGGGATATCGTCGGCATTGTCCAAGAACTAAGGTCAATAAATCGGGACACGTGTAGCCCCAAAATCCTACCCTTGAATTTATAGATTCGGCGTAATAATCAGCAGCACGTTCGTGAGAACATGAGCTATCTGTATAAGAGATTTATTTACAATACAAAATTAATCATCCGTAGGTGGAGTGTCACCTCTACCGACTTCACGAATAATTTTGTCACACGCTTACCATAATCACATCCAGGTTGGAATATTCCTAAATTAGCGTAAAAATCTACATGTCCAATTGGTAAAAATTTACCCCTCATTCCGGCGTTTGTATGAATAACATCGACGAATAAGGCATCTTCGGCCGACAACATCCTTCCTGGATCCCTGAATACAGCGTAAAATAACGGTGCTGCCGGATCAAGACCTGTAAACGAGTCAAGTATACCTAGTTTTACCTACATGTACGTATTAACTGTATAGGTACGTACGTCCTACGTACTACTACGTATCCAATAACCTTGTAATGTAGGTACCTATCTTGGAGATAGTACAATTATGCCTACAAACGCAACCAACTATACAAAGTTACTCGCTACCGAATCGTAGTAATTATATTTCAGGTGCCAACCGAATGTAATTAATACGACGATATAATAATTAGAATTTCGTACGGTTATTAATGGAACGAAATAATAATTACAATCGCATCATATTTTCACATTCAGGCCATTGAAATGACGTTTTATTTTAATTTTTGTTTTTACTCACAATACGAAGCGACTTATAAACGCCCCGAGCTTATCGCATAGAACAATATGGGTGAAAGCTATATACTACATAGGTAACATCTCCATTTACTACTCGTACCTACCTGTGATCCGTCTAAATGGTCCTTTATGAAAGTAATTAGCAATCTGTCCGGCCACCTGAGCCCCTAAACTTAGACCAATTATATGAAACCGATCTAACGATAGGTCTGATCTTTCTTCGAACAAAGTATCCAAAAATTGTCAGGTACAATTAGCGACTAAATCTGAATTACGAACTGCGCTCAAATAGCATCCTTCCATGACTAGATTTTTGTAATGTATCGAGATTATATTTACTGGTTCATTGCGTTCGAAGTACGCTGTAATAATCGTATATGTATATGTATATATATATATATATATATGGTTGACTTGGTTTTAGTGAATTTTATATAGGTTATTATGCATCGTCTGTGAAAAGATACCTGGTACCTTTACGTATCTGAGGGTTCGGCGCGTAATCTTTATGGCCGGTGTACCCATGAAGAACGAACTTAGTTGGGGCATCTCTGATGAAAGGTGCCTGTCTAATAGCGAGGACATCGTTCACACTGAGTTCGTATTCTAAAGTATTATCGTGACTGAAAAATAACATCGTTAGTTTATAAATTTTTCGCTTACCATTTTTTTTTGTAATGGTAAAAAGCCGAAGAAGAAGGGATAGGCCTACTGAGTGATATTTTTCTGATACCTATGTACACCGAATCGTGCTGAACAAGTAGCATAGAAAGAGTGCATTAATGTGATATTTATGTATGTGCGAGTACTTATGAAATTTTTCCAATGAAAAAAAAAAAACGACTCCATGAACAATTTTAGAATAGTTCTGATAATTAATTTTTGTCTCCCTCGCCTAGTCGATTCAATTCAACGATATTTTCCTTTGCAGAAAAATCATCTCACTTGATATAACGAAATACAACGAGAACACCTTAAATTCAATTTTAATCGAATCAATATTTCTTAGTTAATAGCTGCAATACGCTGACGTTGTAATAATTACTTTCACTATGATACCTGAGCAAACAATTAGATTTGACTATATAATTTGGTGTACACCGATATACGTAATTTATGTACCTACGAAAATTACTCTCAATGTATTTCTTCGTAGATTATAAAAACAGATTATGGTTATTGGTAACGCTTCACGAATATTCATGTTAATGTTCTATAAATGAATCATTGTCAAGTTCATTTAGCACCTGTGTAACGTAATTCGAGAGCTTTATTAAGATACCTAGCCACATAATACCTACAAATATATACTGACAAAACAATATTATCCAGTGTTGGCAATTTTTAACGACCAAAAGATTTTGATTTCGTGTATAATATTTTGATGTTATTGAATACAAATTGTTTATTTAGAAACGTGTTTGTAAATTTTAAAAGCAGGATGATGTTCCTGTAGTTCTGTACTCAAAAAGTACCTATCCAAATTAAATGCGAATCCTTGAAAATGAACATAAAAAATTAACTCATTCAAAACTGTTGTTTTCAAGTTTGGAGAGAGCAAAAGGGAGAAAAATACTAAGGTATAGCACGTCAAACGTAGCGATTTGCTTTTGGGTCTCAAAACTAATAACTCAAAGGAAGCGGTATTCATTTTTTTGTGTACTTTTTTTTGGGTTTGAATTTATATAAACGAATTAAATGGTATGTCCGAGCACAGCGAAGGCGAAATTTTGAAAAAATTGACTTTTTCAACGATCTATAAGTGTATTTTCAGTAGTTTTATGAAAAAAAAAAATTATCATAAATGTAGAAATTTTTCAAATTTTTGGTCTTAAGGGAGGCTGTCCAGACCTCCTTCTCTTGGCTACGCCTCTACTCTAAACACTAGTAGGTGATTTTAAGGTGTATTAGTGATTTTTCATCTCGTCACGGTGTAGAGGGACAGTAAAAAATATAATTTAAAGTAAGTTTTTTTTTTTATTTTTATTTAGTTTAATGTCACATGGGTTTGAAAAACCATAATGTGACGTTCAATTACAAAAGTTTGATTACTAACAGTTTACAGAGAATGTTCAAGTTTGTTGAATCTTTACATTTTTTTCCTAGTAAATTTTCAACCGATTTTTTTCGGGTTTCCTAACACAAAATATGACCTTAAAATGAACTTTGAACACAAACTCGATAAAATTTTCTGATGTTATTATAACTTCTCAGATTTTTTTCCAAATTTTTGGAATGGTTGTCCCTTTTGTAGTATTCAAAAACTGCTTTATTTGGTCAAAAACTAACATTCAACGAAAGAAAAAAAAAATGGTCTGATACGTATATACAAATAAAACACTCCTGACACCACGAAAATCTTTCTTAACAGTCCCTTGCTCAAAAAGGGAGCTTACAAGTCGTTTCCCCTAAATAAGTTTTCAAGGTCATATTTAGGGAAAATCTGGAAAAATTCTAGAACCCTTCTAAGTTTTTTCACTTTCATACCAAGTTTGAAAAAAATCGGACAAAAACTCGTATTGAAAAACAATTAACGTAAAAACTTTTCCTGGAGTCTATTTTTCATTTCCACCCCCTCTCCACTCACCCTTGATGAGATAAAGACTCGCGAATACGCTTCAAAATTTTTTATTTGCGCTTCTTATAGAGTACCTAAAATTTCAATTCTGAGACTCAATGGTGGATCACCACGCTTAGCCTGCTATAATTTTTGAAAGTGTAATGTATTTTTCAGCTTCAGCCATAAATTTCGCTAATTTTTCAGTCTGATATGTTTATCAACGAATTATTTGAATCATTTTGCCTCATCTTGAAATTATTTCTCTTTCAAAAAATAAAAAACAAAAATGAGTGCTTGGAAATAGAGAAATTTCAAAGGACTAACCAATAATTAAAGGTCGCGTAGGCGGAGAGGGCTCAACATTTTTAAAAGGGCTTAAACACTCCACCTTCATTTTTCAAGAAAAAAAAAATGACCGTTTAGTTTGGTCCGAGCGAAGCGCAGGTGAAAAAAAAAATTGCGTGAAACGAAATGTGAAAAGTCCAAAAAAGTGCATTGAACGACATTTTTGACCTTCAAAAAATCACATTTCACTATTTTTAGTCGTACAAATTACCATCACTTATTAAATTTTCTCCAAAAACATGGGGGATGGGGAGGGGGAGGCTAGCTCAACATGTTAAGGAAAGAAATACTCGCAAGGGTATGGGGTTGGGAGATACTTCTCAAGCACTCCAGTTTTCAGCCTTATTTTCACTGTCATCGACCTTCGGTGGATTTTTGGGAGTGTGATGGGCGGGGGAAGGGAAGTTGTTAACAAAATCTGTTTTGATCTTGTCCAATATTTTGTTTTTTATCTTGTATTATTCTTTTCCCAGACCATCAAAGGCCACATTTAGAACCTCGCTGAATCTACGTGCAAGATTCATGTACAAGAAATAAATCACAACTCACGTCTTCGCTTCGCTAGGGCTAATCGCAGTAAGAAAAACTGACTAAAGAATTGCATTTTCAGGGTTGTGAGGGGGTGAAATGAGGCTAAAAAGTCGAAACCTCCCAAAAGGCACTTCTAGGACCTACACTAAATCCATATACCAAATTTTAGCTTTCTCTTTTCATTTGGAGGGAGGTTATGCGAAGGACAACCTCAAAAAATAAAAAAACCACATTATTTTCGAGACTGTGAAGGGCTACAAGAGGTCTGAAAAGTCGAAATTTCCAAAGGTACGTCTATGACCGCTACTAAGTCTACGTACCAAATTTCAACTTCTTAGCGCAATTTAGAGGGGAGATAGGGAAGGAAAAGCCCTTCTCAAGGTCAAAAAGGGCAAAAACCCTCATATTTCCTCTCTTAATTGATGTAAGAAGGTGATTTTTGGATATGTTATACAACTTCGGGTTGCCTGTCGATCGGCTGGAAATGGAATATTTTTTGTGATTTTGGTGCTTAAGCATCACCTCCCCTAAATTTGGACATAACAGAATTTTTACCCAAAGTCAACCCCACTCCAAAAGCAATTTTTAAAATTTGATCGATTTTGGTTGGTATCGAGCTAAATAGTAAAAATACATATCGACATGGCCAAAAATGATCGTAATAGTCCTCTAGGACCCCGAAACAGATTTTGTTGATATCCCCCCTCCCACCTCCCACCCATTCGACGTAGGACGATAGACCGCGATAGCCTGGTTTTTATTGACTATATGATATTGAAAATCAGGCTAAAATTTTCGATTATTTGTATAAAATGACAAACCCTGAAAGGGTTGATACGGTGCAAAATGGAAATACAAAATTTGACTTTACTTATTCTGTAATAAATGTTTTCCCCTTTAAAAAATGCTCATCATCTACCTACTTGATTTGACTTTTGTTTATTATTTTTCCAGATCCATGATTAAAAAATCTAAAGATAGTGGAGAAAAAATTTATTATATTGCTTCCCCTCAGCACGCATCAAAATAAAAAGGTAGCATTTCTACTAACGCTGCTGAAAAATCACGTTTATATAATTTTTGGGTTTTTAGATGGGGGGAGGGGGGAGATGATGGAATGAGGTGGAAGAGCTAATCAGTATTGCCATTTTGACGGATTTCCCGTCATATCTGGCTTTTTTAATTCCCATTTGACGGATAATTTTGGCTTTTGACGGCTAGCGGATTTTCTGACTTGAAAGTATCTTTCTTGACGGAATTCCTGACTTTTTTTCATGGCCAGATTTCTCAAATAGGCATTTATAATGTGGGTATCTAAAAATGGTAAATACTGCGGTAATTTCATTTAGATTTAATGCATTTCAGTGGCGTATTTTCGGTATTGAAAATTTATTTAGTTATTTTGTATGATTTTTGTGATTTTATTTTTTTTGCTTTCTTTATACCACGACCATGTTTACGCAAGTTAGTTTTTAACTTAGT
>FIZR01010590.1:0-12534 GCA_900060175.1 Ferrisia virgata | reverse complement strand
TGACGTCACGTAAGTCGATGGGCGGCTAAAAACGAAATACCTACTAAACGAGTACCGGGTAACCTCTAGAAAGTCTATAGATGTTGGTGGCGTGCGAGAATGTCTCCGAGGCCATCAAAATTTCGTCGCCAGCCAACAAAAATCAAGCAGATGCTCATCATGGCCTACGATTTTGAGGGTGTTCTCGTGTGTTACCGAATTCCAGTAGGTACTAATGTCAATGGAGAACTGTACATCTTGTGTGCGAATTTCTGACTGATAGTTATTCAGTTTTGAACTCGTGCGATTAATGTAATGAAATTACAGTTTGAAGTGCGAAGTTACTAATTTAAAGAACTTGATTATCGTGTAATTTTGAAAAATACGTAGTTTTTTACGGTTTTCCAATTTCTATGAAGTTTATTGACTGATACACGTGCACTTTTAATTTCATCGACAGTGCTTTCTATTCATCACCACGTGCACTTTTAATTTTACTGACAATTCATCATGAATACTCGCAGAAGATTAATAATGTCAAAAGTAAAGGAGCTAACTGCATGTAAGTACGCTTTTTGATTTCAAATGTAATTTTTTTCTGAAACAAAATAGTCTAAACAAATTTCATGTTACTTTAGCTGCTGAAAAAGATTTCGGTGGTTACTATTATGAAAATTTCGACGAGTACTCAGCCAGTAAATATTACAGTGATGATGATGAAGAGGAAGAGAAGGAAAATTCTTTTACAACAGATGAGGATGATAGTGATGCAGATCCTGGTTGTAAGTTATTTCCCAATAAGTTATATTTCCAAAGACTTCGTAGCAGTTCAGTTCTTTTCAATTTTCTCAACAATAGATTTACCAAGTGACGCTGAGAGTAGTGTGATTGGTGGTTGCAGTGATACAAGTGAGTCTCAAAGTCAAAAGAGATTATCTTCAGAGACATCTGTACAATGTGCAAAGAGATCGAAACGCAAAGCCAAATCTGCACCCAGTGAAAGTAGGGAAGGCATCTCAATTGAGTCTGAATCTCAACAATTACGAGAACCCAAATTTGTTGAAGAACCTGACGATGATTCAATTGTAGCGCAAGCGCGTATTACATTTACCTAATCACTCCCTCTATGTATGATTATCGGATTGTCATTGTATCGTATTGTACCAGTTGCTCTCGCATTACGCACAATATAACTGGTTGTATGTATATATGAAAATAAACGCTTTTCACGTATGTTTTACTCCGTAACAAGTGGCGACCGTGACGAAAGTTTTTCATAGTTTTACCTGCAGTTTTTTTTGCAATTTGTTTTTTTTTCGTGAATCAAATTGAATTTTTTTTGAAATTGTTGAAAAATCTCCGCGATGACATCGTCTGATCAACATGCTGTGGTTAAATTACGAATCGCTACATTTTCCGAAGCTTTACCTGATCTATGGTTCGCGACTGCCGACACTTTATTCCAAAATCTTGTCGAAAGCAGCTATGCTGCAACATTGTTATTAAATAGAAGACGCGTCGGAGAATTACAATGTACTACAGTTGCGGCATATAGGAATGCACCAGATTTCTGCGAGAGTGATTGCCACGTTGTATTGACTGAAAATGAAAAGCTTCTGCTCAAATCCATCAAGCGCATTCCAATTAGACGCAAAAAAAAACACGTCCAGTTCCCGTATTATTTTTACCACTTTTACAAAATGCAGTCGACTTGATTCTGAACCTTCGCTCCAAATTCATTCCAGAGGAAAATGAATTTCTTTTTCCTGCAATGGGAAATTTAAAATCTGTCGGTGGTTGGAAAGTTGTTGAATGGTTTCGAAAAGACTGTTGCCAAGTTTGAGAATCGTTTAACGTCCACGAATTGAAGGAAACACGTTGCTACAAATACCCAGATTCTAGATCTTACCCAGATTGATAGACAACAGCTCTCCGATTTCTTTGGACACACTTCCAAAACGCATAATGAGTTTTACAGGTAATCATAAATAATTAATAATCGATTATGTAGCATACAAAAAATTACATATGATAAAATATTTGGAGCCAGGTTGAGTGGGAGAAGGGCAGAGGAAATAATTTTACTTCCATCAATAGAAAGATTGAGTTGTCAACCCAAAAATGTAGATTTAAATTGGAAATTTTTTGGAAGAGGTGACCTTTCTCTTGAAAAATTTTTATTTAAAATTACGCGAAAAAATAAAGAAAAATTTCAAGTTGAAATAATGAAAAAAATGAAGGTTTTATAATTTAGCTCAATTTTTTTAGCGTTTTGATAGAGTATTCAGAGCTAAATCAAACAAGGAGGAAGAAGGAGACAACTTCACTTCTTTCAATGATGGCAAAATTGCACTTAAAATCAAAAACTTTGGTTTAAGTTTGAAATTTTTGAAAAATTACATAAATTTTTTTAATAAAGTTAAAAAATTGGGAAAAATTGTGCTTTGGGTCAAAAAAATTGGGAAAAATTTTAACGAAAATCACAAGTGCAAACTATTTTTTTTTCGTGCGTGAGTTCTGAATTTTGAAAAAAAGTTTTCAAGTTAAAAATTTATAAAAAATATCTTATTGAAGTTGAAATTCTCTGTCAAGTGGTGGTATCGAGTTTATAAATCGATTCGGGTAAGTAAATAAGATTTTTCACTGAATTTTTTTTTCTGAGGTGTCCTAAATCCGATCACCTGATGTTTTGAAATTTTTGATAATTTTCGTGTTTAGAAAAATGCCAGTAACGAAGAAAAAACGGGGGAAAATGCCAGAAACGAAGAAAAAACGGGGAAACTGGAGCAAAGAAGTGATGCTTGGTGCGGTTTGTTGTGTGCTTCGGAAAGAGGCTGGATTTCTGAAGACATCGAAATTGTTTGGAGTACCTCTAACAACGCTGAAAGATTATGTACGCGACTTTCTCTGATATATTTTTTGATTATAAAGAAAATAGACCCGTCAGATGTTGAATCTTTAATAATGCGAAATCATTTGGAAAGGAAAACTGTACTACCCGAAGCGCTGGAAGAAGAACTGGTTCAGTACGCCCTGAAAATGGAAATGTATTTTGGACTAAGAAAGCAAGGCATTCGAAGGTTAGCAATTACTTTTTCTTATACCTTATTGGATCGAAATTTCATTTTACAACATGATAATTGAGAACACGATTCGATCAATGTTTACAGGATGGCATTTCAGTTGGCTATTCGGAACAATTTGCCACATCCCTTTAATGAATCGTACGGATCGGCTGAAAAAAATTGGCTGCGGGGATTCATGAATCATCATCCGGAGCTCTCCTTTCGTCGACCTCAACGAATAAGTGTTAGTTGAGCTCAGTCCTTCACAGAAGAGAATGTGAATTTATTTTTCAAGGTGCTAAAACCCGAATTGGATAAAATAGAGGACACCAAAAGACGAGAGTTTTCAACTGTGATGAAACTGGTATAACTGTAGTTCAGCATAAAACGCAGAAGGTAATAAAAATCGTGTTCTCATTTTCTTCTTTTATAGATTCGTTATCAAGAATTTTAAAAATGATACTTTTTCCTCAGGTGCTTACAGTCAAAGGAAAGAAAGCTGTCCATAAGCTAACCTCTGCAGAAAGAGGCGGATTAACTACAGTGGCCCTGTGCATGTCTGCGAGCGGAACTTTTGTACCGCCGATGGTGATTTTTCCTCGCAAGAATAAGGACTAAAACTTGGGAGACGATTTTCCTCTAGCATCGCTAATTGAGTACTCTTCATCCGGCTGGATTACAACTCAGCTATTTTCGAAATGGTTTCGTCATTTCGTAGATTTTATCCACGCAAGCGAGGAGAATCCTGCGGTTTTGATATTCGACTGGCATTATTCCCACACCCGTAATCTGGCTGTGATTGACATCGTCCGTGAGCATCACGTCTCGCTGATTTGTCTTCCTCCACACGCCAGTTCAAAAACTCAACCACTTGATGTTGCATTTATGTTCCGATTCAAAACGAATTATGCCAATGCAATTGAAACGTGGATGGACAGTCACAACAGCGATGATGGTCGCGAGAAAAGGTTTCACTAATACTGGCATAATGCCATACAACGCGATGATTTTTGACGACAATCCTGAATTGATAAGATCAGAATCGAATTCAAGTAATGTGGGAAATACAAGCCAGCCAAATGAAACTCAGCCTATAACAGATGAATGAAGACAGTGGTGAGTTATTGTTGATATCTCATTTCTCTAATAAGATCAAACTAGCAAGAAATTAAAAAAAATTATTTTAACTTTTTTAGATGATGGATCTCTTACTGTTTTCAAACAAGGAAAAACAGTTGCACGCGGAAACTATACGCGTAATGGTGTCAAAGCAGGTAAAGGTATATAAGAAAGAGGTGGGAACCACGTAAAAAATTGTTGGTATTGAAAGCTTTCAAGAAGCAAATAGATACTCGCAAATTTCCAAGTAAAGATGCTATCCTAGACTTTATTGGAAAATATAATTCGATGTTTACCGAAGATGATTATGTTCGTATTAGAACTTTAGTTGTAAATACTTATACTTTTCAAAAGTAGGCTAGGGTAATTTCCACTTTTTTTAAGGTCACTTTATTGAGGTTGTACTCATTTTAAAGATTATTTTCAAACGTTTTTTTTTAAATTTTTATACTTTCAATTACAAAATAACCAATTTTTATATGATAAAATTATTTTTAGGACTTTTTTTTCAAATGTTTGTTTCATTCTTTAGTTTTACTTAAAGAGTAGCCCATTTTTTCGAGATTACCTTACTGAGGTTTACTTATTTCTTAAGATTACCTCCTGTTTTAATATTTTTATTTACAATTAAAAAGTAGCCCATTTTTTTTGAGGTTACCTTATTGAGGCTTACTCATTTCTAATATTACCCCCTATTATTTTATTTTATTTTTAATATTTTTATTTACAAAAGACCATTTTTTCAAATGATAAAATTATTCTTAAGATTTTTGGAGCTTATTTCAAAAAGCAACTTATTGTTTACCCTAACTCAACACTTACTTTTTTTAAACTAAGTTTTTTATTCTTTGAAATACGTTTTAATTTTAGTTACAAGTTTGTGTTTTCACTTATGAAATGAATTCAAGACTAAAAAAAAATACAAAAACAAAAAAGTTTTTGTTTTTATTGTGAAACCGATGTAACTAATGTAGTGGGGCAATAAGGTTGGGTAAAAGATAACACTGAGGTAGACCCACAACCAGCTCGTAGACTTTCCTCAATGCATTTTTGGCAACTGATTTTTCAAGGTTACGCCTAAGTTGGTAACAATGTAGAGGATGCATCGACGAAAGTCTAGCAACGGAAAATGTGATGGCCAAAAGAGTGGCGAAATACCTTTTACGTGGATGGTCCGCACCTACTTTTTTGATTTTTTTTTGTTCACTCAAAGGCTTTTTATTTTTTTTGCAGCGGTTCGCCACCCGCTCGTTTTGTCATTTTTTTATTGATATTCTTATTTTTTTGTTGTTATATATTTTTAATTGTGCAGCTACGGCTTGGGTACCCAGCAGTAAGTGGTAGTTCAACTTGTTAATTGTTTTTTTTTTTATATAATACAGTGTAGTGTTGACTACACTAATTTTAGTCGGCATTTGATCAGAAACCACCAATCGGAAAAAGAGGTACAAGAAATACTAAGTCTGCCAAAAAAAGATAATCGACGAAAAATATACATACAAAATTTAAGATAATTGGGTAATTTCACCATTTATAGACTTGTAAGGAATACAGTTGATATAGATAAGGCACAATTGTTATCTTGTGTATTTTGTAAGGGCTACTATATTAAAGAAAGTCTTTGTTTTCATGTGCGAAAATGCACTATGAATAAAAAAGGCAGAAAATGTTGTCCTCAAGCCGAAGGGCAATCTCTAATGGCTGGACATTACAAGGAAGACGATATATTAGTTACCTCGATTTTTCCAACAATGAGAGCGGATGAAGAATCTTTTATTGCAAAAAGCGATACCTTAATTTGCGAGATCGGTCGGACATATTTAAAAAGTCATAAAGAAAAACATTTATTTCAAGTTGTTGTTCGGCACATGAGAAGGTTGGCACGTTTGCTCATTGAGTTCAAAAAAGAAATGATCAAACGCGCTTATTTCCTCGATAGTCTATATGGCTAGCCAAAAAGAATATGGAACACTTTTGAGTAAATTAGCTTTAAAGGAAGAGGTTTTAGTCAGGATGAGAGGAGACGAGGTTTCGCAAGAAATTATGAATGATATTTTAATTTTTAGTTGGGGCGATGACCTCTTGAAAAAAACCCCATCTCAAAGAAGTAAATACCACATCACGGCAAAAATGAGGCGCTGCGCCAACTTTCTATTAAACATTCGCAAGATCAATCCAAAAAGATATTTGCAAAAGTTTTTTTAAAAATATTTTTGGATAGGAACATATAATTTTCTTGAAGAGAATTTCGGGAAAGCGAAGTATTTTAAGAAATCATTTCAAAATTTTTTTGAAAGCCTCTCGAAGACGAATTACAAAGGGCGAGGTTGCCACAGACAAAACCCACACAATTTGTCCTGATTGCAAGGCTTACTTTAAAATACATTCGCTACACAGACACCGAAGGAAATGTTTCTTGAAATCCAAAACTGAAGAAGGTGTTAGAAAACAGGAGTTGATGAACTCCTATATTAACTCGGCATGCCATAAAAAATATGGTAAATATATAAGCAAAATGTATTTAAAAAGCGAAGTCCTAGCTAGAATGCGGGGCGATGATTTAGCCAAAGAAGTATTAAAAGACATTCTCATTCTTACGTGGGGTGAAGATTTTTTGAAGAAAACACCAATGAATCGAAGTAAATACCACTTGTCGGCAAAAATGAGGCGATGTGCGAATTTTTTGACAGAAATGAAAAAATTGAACTCAAAGTACAAGGACATGTTTTCATGCCTAACTCCTGAAGCTTTTGATGACCAGAAACAAACATTTATGGAACAAAAGAGATAGTTGCTATTTTTGTAAAGTTGACGTCACTCATTTTGCTCGACACCTCGAACGGAAACATTTCGATATAGCAGAAGTGAAGAATTTCTAGAGTTTAGAAAAGAAATCCGTAGAAAGAAAAGATGCTATTGAAGCGATTAGGAAAAGAGGAAATTTTGAACGTATGATGGATAAAAATGAGTGGTGTTGCCAAAGAAGCGTACGAAAAACTTGCAAGATAATCTCGAAAATGCTTACTATAATAGGAATCTTACTGATTGTACGCTAGCACTAACGGTACTCATCAATCGGAAACAAGTAGGAGAAGTTATGTACCTAACGATTGATACTTATAATAGAGATTTTAGCTCCTGCAACCCAGAAGAATTTCTGCATGCCTTAACGCCTCATGAACGAAAACTAGCAGACAATTTCAAACGTGTGATAACAGGTGGCAAAGGAAGTCGTCCAGTAGCTATTTTGTTTCCAAAAAGAATACAACGATATGTCGGTCGTTTACTCGAAGTTTGTAATCACACCGAGCTGGTTCCTAAGACAAACCCATATTTATTCGCGTTGGTAGGAAATGATAGTCGTTGGATGAGTGGCTACCACACAATTCGAAAATTAGCGTTAAATTGTGGTGCTAAAGATCCATCACTTTTGACTTCAACACGCTTCAGAAAACACCTTGCTACCATTCTACAGCTGTTGAACTTCGAAAACGATGAAATCGATCAAATCGCGAGTTTCATGGGTCACACTCGAAAGACGCATGAAGAATTTTATCGGTGAGAAAATAGATCATAACAGAAGCTAACTTTTTAGACTTTTTTTTCTCAATTTTTAACTTTTTTTTTCCAGAATGCCGCAGGACGTTTATCAAACATCAAAAGTGGCGAAAGTACTACTACTTATGAATAAAGGAGGTGGTCAAAAATATCGAGGCAAAAGTTTACAAGAAATCGATGTTAGTCATGAATTAGAAAGTGATAAAGAAGATGACGACGAAGACTTAGATGAACCGGAAGCTATGGACGAAATGGAAGCTGTGAATGGAAGTAATAAAACTAGCTGTCCTCAAAATGAGGACGAAGCTATGATTACAGAATCGAAGAGTGACGAAGAAAATGATACAGCAGATAATCGAAAAACATCCTCTCGCAATAAAAAAGCTAAAACAACAAAAACAGGTAAAACATTTTTTCGAATCTGGAAGAAAAGATTAGGAACGCAATTTTTAATTCATTTATTTTTTCAGCAGCTACGCCCACGGAGTCCGCCTTCATAAAAACTTCAAAAGGAATGCGAAAACGTTGGAATAGTAATCAAAAGAAAATAATGCTGAAGCATTTTGCAAAATTCATTCAAATGAGAAAAGCTCCAAATAAAGCCACTTGTGAGGAGTTCCGTGAACAAAACTTAATGTGAGCGCTCCACCAGCAGTTCAAAATGCAAAGTTGAAAAAATAATGTACAGAGGGATGTTCAACTCGATGGCGTGTAAGTATGTGGAAACAAGGAGGGGAAAGCTATACAGCAGTTCCTCCTATAACCATCCCTCCTCCACTTCAAATATAGTCAGAAGGCTGAAATTTGACAAGTAGATAATAGGTGACTTCACATTCCCTTGCTTTTCAATCACTCCACAGCCCCAAAAATTTGGCATTTTTCTGTTTTTTGCGTTTGTCACAAATTTCATCTTCAAAATGAGTTTTTGAGTCAAGGTGGTGGAAATTTAGGTTGGACATTTCATCAATTTAGTTCCAAAGTGTGCTCTTTGTGTATTTTGACAATTCACTCCAACAACAATCTGTATTTCTGGTACTGACTAAGAAAAAGCATCGTGGAACATAGCTCATCTTTATTTCATCAATGAAACGATTCATGTAACTCCAAATATTACACAAATACAGGCCAACAAAGCAAAGCATTGTGGTACTATTTTTTCTTTTTTGGTTTTCTTTTTCAGTACCAATTTCACGTAGCTCATCTTTATTTCATCAATGAAACAATTCATGTAACTCCAAATATTACAAAAATACAGGTCAACAACAGTACTAATTTCATACCTAAGTACTAAATGAAATGTACTCATTTTTTAATATGGAAAGACAAAGACATCTTTAAAAAACTCCTCCACATTTATGTGAAAACGATGAAACAACACGAATGTACCAAAAAACTCGCAAATTGGCGACAGTTATTAATAATAGATGTTAACTGGTTCGGAAGGATCTCAGATTAACCCTTTGCTAGAACTACATCGTGGTTCTAAAAAAAACTGTCCAAGATGGTAGTGTATGTAATGCAATGAAACAATATTCGATCAGACAAATGGTAATATGTAAAGCAATGCAGAAAAATAAACTGCAATCCTTAAAAATTGATGGCACAACAAGACAGACATCTTTTTGTTAGTTTGAACTAGAAAATGTTAGATAGATCACGACGAACGCAATCTGTCAAGCTAGGCATGATTCCAAAAAACTCTGTTCTTGAATCTAAAAAATTGATCAAGTTTTTCTAAGAACTTGACCTTTTTCAATATAAGGCTAACACATCATGTTCTCTTTGGCTATTTGTATCAAGTTGGTTTTTTGGGTTTATTATATAGTAATCGTAAAGTACATCCCCATTACTATCTACAGAGATGCTCACTGCATCGCTAGCCGGGTTTTTACAACCCTGAGTTCAGCAGTGGCCACAAGTAGATGTTCAAAATCAGTTCCAATGAACTAGTAACCATTGGGGCTGAGCATGTAATCAATGTTAAACGCAACAATACATTACATGTACAATTAGTCAACGATTTATTGCTCAAAAAGCAGCCGAAGCACTGCACTGTGTGGACAGAGCCTCATTACAATGCCCATAATGTACATAGGCAGGATGAGAGGTTTCATAGACAACGTTTATTTAAATACAGTCCGTAATTTTATTAAAAATTAACGGAGGTAGAACAAACTTTTATAAATTTTTTTAGATTAACGTGAACAGAATTTTTGATTTATGCAAAAATTTCAAATGGTTTTTCATAAATCATGAATAAGGTAAAAAAATCTGAAATCCTTCATTAGTCTGACGTTTTTATTGCTGTTATTGCATGCATCACATCGTGAAAAAACGCGAAAAAAATTTTTGCAAAAGCAACTAAACTGTCGTCAATTTCTTAATGAGAAATACTCATTAGTAAATTTTCATCGTACAAGCAACAATAATTGTAAAATGCTGAATTTTAATTGATCAATCGAAAACTTTAGAATGTAAATGCATAGAATGACACTAGCAAAGTATTGAGGATAAAGGTTTGAAAACATCAAAAACAGTATCCTAGCAATCATTATTGATCAACTTCCTTTTGGTTTTTAAGATCAATTGGAGAAAGTGAACTACAGAAACTCATCGAAGTATCAAATTTTTGGAGCTGATACAAAGTTGGTTTAGGGAGTGAAATATCAAAACTGTCAAAAGCCCATACATCGATAGTAAGGTGGTTCATGGGAGAATTTGCACCACTACATGGTGTTATTCTTGCAGTTTTTAAGGAAAAAATTGATAAATATCAATTGAAAAATGCATGATTGCAATCAAATTCAGAAACTACAATGATGAAATTACAAAAAATTATCACAAATCAATACATTACAGATCCGTTTGATAGCAACAGTTCATTCATAATCTAGATTTATTTGCAAACAAAGTATCCCAGAGAGGTACAAATGGCAAAATTTTTGTTCACATTTTTTTTTTTTTGAAATTTTGATTTCTCAAACGTTTTATAAATCATATCAATGAAACACTTTTTGGGGTGTGCCCAACAAGCATGCTACTGCACTGCGAGATAATCGCAAGAGGGTTGTTCTAGAGAGTGAATCAACCTAGTGATTTTTTTTAACGCGTTGCTCATTATTCTACCATGTTGTCAATCTCACTTATCAGGTCCTCTAGAAATGTGAATTGAATATCAAATGCCTCATTTTACAGTTTTGAATTTCCGATTCCACAATTTTCCAACTTTTTTAATGAACTATAAATTCTAAAAAATTCAAATGTTGAGTAACCCTCCCAAATTTTTTAATCACTGGATTCACAATTCCAAAGTGAAAAATATTGAAATTATGTTTCTCAGTTACTAAATAATAATTTTCATCCAGCGTTTTTGGCTGATTTTACCAAGATATGCTGATAACTTTAACTAAGCTCACCTACTAGGACTACATTTTAAATTTCAGCTTTCCTAACTCAATTAGGAGGAAGGGATTGTGAAAGGAGGGAAGAACAAGATATGGACATATAAATTGTACGCAAAAAAGAACCCTAATCGAATTCATGGGAAAGAAACTAGTTATGACTAACTGTTGAAATGTATGCACGTATGTACTGCATGTACTAAATGTATTTTCTCAATTGTTATCTTAGTAGTAAGGCTCAAGCGTTTAGAAACAAAATATATCATTCGCCTGTTTGCGTCATTGATGAACATACCTCCCTACGTTTAACATGGTATCAGGCGTGGTAATGTAAAAATTCACGAAAAATTCTGCTCGATGGTAGTGCAATGTTCGTCTAGTCAAATTCTGCAGAATGATGTTTTTTTTTTCTCGCTGAAATGTAATTTTTTTTGTAAGCGTATATGAGTGAATTTCTAGTCAATTTTTGAGTTCTAGTCGCGTATAATTTTGAATTTGTCAGTTAAGAGAATAATATCGTACCGATCTTTAATGGATTGAATTTTGGTACTTGGAAGTTTCGTATGTCACTGTTCTTAGAATCAAAAGATGTCAAAGATGCAATTGGAGCGTTACCTGGCACGGATGCGGCTAAAATAAAGGCAGATATTAAAGCGAGAAGTATAATCGTAAGTGGTTTAGCGGATGCGCAAATAAATCTCGTAATGAATGAAACGTCGGCAAAAGGGATGTGGGACAAACTTTCCCAAGTTTATGGTCGCAAAAATAAGGCTCTTCAGGTGTTATATGAACGAGAGCTTTCTTTATTAAAATTTGAGCCTACGAGTCAAACGAAACATGAATTTATGGCCAAATTTGTAGGAGGCAGTAAATAAAGTACGGCTAGCGGGAAAGGTAGTAAATGAAAAAGACGATCTGTCTCATCTCCTGCTCAAAATGCCGAAAGAGTTGGAACACTTGTCCGACGTTGTAGATGTCCTACCTCCTGGAGAGTTGAAATTAGATTATGTGAAGGCGAAATTTCTGTCACCAAGGCAGATGACAGCTGATAAACCGAAAGAAAGTATCGCAAGTGCAGAGAAAACCGAGCCTGAGGTAAAAGAGGAATCATCAGTGTTCAAAATTCAGACGGATAGATTTAACATGGAATGCTACGGTTGCGGTAAGAAAGGGCATTTACGAAGAAACTGCACGAACAATTACGTGTAACATGTTTTTTTAATTTCAGGACTCAAACGGAACGTTATTCAGCAATCGAAGATGTATATATGTAAGTACATTTTTTTCATTTTTTTTAAACAATGAATTGTTTTTTTTTTTAGTTCCCCTATTGAGTACGAGCCGTCAAGCTATGAAATGAGGAGGTGGATTGCAAAACGCAACATCTGCATTTTTCTCGTTTTCGAGTTAGC